>APFE030866754.1:85458-118374 GCA_000404065.3 Pinus taeda
AAATCTATATGGAACAACCTATTGGGTTTATACAAACACACTCCAGTCTTGTATGTCGGCTTAAGAAATCCTTTTATGGTCTCAAGCAAGCTCCTCAGGCTTGGTATGCCAAAATGGATAGCTTTCTTTTAGAATCTAGCTTTTCTAGGTGTCATTCTGACAATATTGTCTACACCAAGAAAGTGGGCAATTCTCTTATCATTCTTATTGTTTATGTTGATGATCTTATCCTCACTGGTAGTGATCCCAACATTATCAACCATGTGAAGTCCAACCTTAAAAATAAGTTTGAAATGACGGAGTTAGGACGCTTACATTATTTTCTCGGTCTTCAAGTCTTGCAATACAAGGAAGGTATTTCCCTCTCCCAATCCACATATGCCTGTCATATTCTACGCCATTTTCACATGGAAGATTGTAAGCCAGCTCCTTCTCCCTTTCAGCCTAGAGTCAAACTTTCAATCACTTGTACTTCCCCTGAATTTGATGCTACCTTATACCGTCAACTTGTAATAAAACTTTTGTATCTAACCCATACATGTCCTGACCTTTCCTTTGTTGTTGACCTTGTTGCTCGGTTTATGCAAACCCCACGTGAAAGTCATTGGAAAGCAGCTAAAATAATACTTCATTATGTTTTAGGTACAATTCAGTTTAGAATTCATTACAGTGTCGAAGCATCTCCTCTATTGGTTGGTTTCACTGATTCCGATTGGGCTGGTGACCCTGATGATCGGAAGTCTACTGCCGGTTATGTGTTCACTCTTGTTCAGGACCTATTACATGGGCTTGCAAGAAACAAGGTGTCATTTCTCTTTCTTCAGCAGAAGCAGAATATCGTGGTGCCGTAGAAGCTAGTAATGAAGCCTTGTGGCTTCGTCAAATACTATCAGAGTTTGGCTTTCAGCAGCAGCATCCGACTACACTTTCATGTGATAATCAAAGTGCCATTCAAATATGCAAAGATCCAGTCCAACATCAGCATAGAAAACACATTAAACTACACATGCACTTCATCAGAAAGCCCATTCATGACCATGTCCTTGAAGTGCAATATTGTTCAACAGATGATCAAGTTGCAGACATCTTTACAAAGGCTCTCATGGAGGCGAAGCTTACTAAACTTTGATTTATGGTTGGAGTTCAGGAAGTTGTCACTAAGGGGGGATAGGCTCTAGTGCCTCCTTCCTTCTCCTATTGTGTCAGATTTGTAAATCCTTCAATCCTATCCCAAGTTGTTCTTAACGGGGGATATTACGATATTCCAACACATAGGAAATAGTTAAGTATAACTTGTTCTAGTATAGAGTTAGGTAAAGTGTGTTTCTTTACTATGTACATTTGTAACTTACAATCCAACGGTCACAATATGTAGTGATCCGACGGTTCATTCTCTCCTCGGTATTACCGACACTTGATCTGTGGCTTAGCACCCGATTGGTAGATCATTTCTATTTAAATCACATGGAGGGTCATTTGTAGGTTAAGTGTTCACGAGAGAAGCTTGTGTAAATTTTCATTATTTTATTAATAAATTGCTTGAAGTGGCCGCGTTGGCTTAGGCCGTGGACTGTTTCCCTATTTGAGGGTTTTAACCACGTCAAAATACTGGTGTATTGATCTGTGATCTGTTTGTGAGTGGTGTCCTTTGGTGTTTTGTCTGAGGAACTTATCCTATTCATTCCTACAAGATATTCATGGCCACTCTGGAAGGTGAAGCCCGATCTTGGTATGAAAGTTTTCCGTCTTCTTGTATTTACTGTTTAAAATATTTTCATACCATGTTCTTTGAAACGTATAAAGAATTTTATCCATGCTTAAATTTAGTTCAGAATTGTTGTAGCCATGTTTATAATTTTATTGAAAATCTTGAAAAAATTTATGAAGATGATGACTTCATGGACGATGAGATCATGGAAGCCCTATATGAAAATCCATTTTAGCAACATAAAGATGATACTTATCCAGATATGCAGGAAAATTTGCAACTGGATCAAGATCTTAGTACAATGGAAAATGATGAAGGAGAAGGTTTTATTTCAGATCTATCCATAGAAGACGATAGTATGTAGGAAAGTCAAGTTTGAATTTCAGAATGTGATAAAGTCAAGTTGGCCAATTCAGATTTAGATTTAGATCGTGATGATGAAGACAACCTTGTTCTGAGTCCCATGAAGGAGAGCTCTGTTATTGAGATCATCTGGAATGAAGAAGACATAGTTATTGACCCAACAGTTCTCATTTCATTAGGACAAAGCCTTCATGAGGAGGTAATCCAGTCATTTTATGAAAAACAAGATGATATCTTTCTTCAAGAAAGTGAAAAATCGTATTTCGATAACTTAGTGGTAAACGATAATTCGATTGTCATGTCATATGAAGATGATCAACAATGTTTCCAAATTTCAGAAGACCAGGGAATTGAGGACTATTATTCAAATTTTTCATGTTTTGAAATGTGATTTCAAGAAGATAGTCACTGTTTGAGCAAAGGAAAACAAAAATTATTATCTCCTTTGTCTGAAGGTGAGATAGGTCAACTCCTGGAAGGTCATGTTATAGCCCAAGCTAATGCAGTTTTGTAGTGTACACATGGTCAAGAAGGTGTTTGTGAAGATTCTTCCACTTTTGAAAATGATAATAGTCTTTAAATTAGCTCTATAGATCAGCAAACAGATAATGTTTTCCTTCAGGAAGATGATAGGCCTGTCATGTTTGATAATCTTGAAGAATGTCTTCTATTTAAGAAAGGCTTAGATTATGACGTTGAGGAGTGCGAGCCTAAGCGAAAAAGTATGCTAGAATTCAAGTTATAATTTCTCATGGTCGAGGAATTTAAATCTAGCACTAAGATAGCAGAAGCTTACACTGCTTTATGCCTTCCTCACTCGGAAACCAGTTGTTCTTTCATATCAGAATAGAAGGAGTACTTGTAATTTTGCTGCTGGATCTCAAGCCAAGCTAGTGCTTTAGGATTATCAAAATACCTTCGGCATTCTTTTGTAAGCATTAGAGAAGATGAATGTTTCCTGGTTCATTATCATAAGCCTTGGTTTTAGTTTTTATTGTGATTTGCCTACATGTACATCGTTCTACCTACTCGGGCAAAGTGAGAGCAAAATTTCAGTATGTAGCCATCTATTGGATTGGTTACATTAGAAGGCTGACTTCACATGATTTACATATTTCATCACTAGGCAGGTGGTTGTCAACCTGATTTGAAACCATCAAATCTCGATGGTCTATTTCCATTAAAAAGCTTTGTAAGTACTTGTTTTAAATAGGTGAGTCTTGTGTCAGTTGTTTGAGTCATATTTGAGTCAGTTTTGAGTCAAGATATTGGTTTTATTTTGCTGAAGTTATTAACTCCATTTTGCCCAATGCATGAGGAATTGTTCTGATTTCCAGAGATCTGTAGTTCTTAGCACCTCCCAGGAACTACCATCCCCATTGGAGCCAATGTTAGTGTCGGTATCTTCATCCCTACATCAGTGATCAAATTTCTCTTTTGCATGCATTTTAGGTGTCCCATCTGATTAGCTACATTCCACTAGGTCATGGATCAAGTGACTGTAGTGGTTCATTGTCAATTTCCCTCATGTCATTTACCCTATTAGCCTATTGTCATAGGTTTAGGTCATTTACAGTAATTTTTTTTCATTACATATGCAAAAACCATATTTTAGGGTTTTAGGTCTCATTAGGTCTAGGGTTTGCACCATGGTTAGCAAAATCTCAATAAAAGATCAACAGGCACATGAGGAGGTCTAATAAGTTCAAAAAATCAAATTTTCAATGATGATATACACAGTAAGTGGTTTTTACCTCAAAACTTTATTTTGAGGTGAAAATAGAGTTTTTATTCCTATGTATAAAATTTCTATGTAATTTCAATTTTTTCTATACGTAATAAGTTCAGGGCTGCTGCCCTAGCTCACCTTGCCAACTCCATCCACTGCAAGCAAAAACACAAGCATCAATTCATCAGTTTGTCAAACGATTAAGAAAAGTCAATTTCAATGGAAAAACAAAGTTCAAGACCAAAAGTGACTTTGACATTAGAAAAGTGGGTTTGAGATGAGTAAAAATTTAAAGTCATTCATATTTAAAGTGAAATGGGTCCTCTTTATCATTTCATTGTGCAAGAGACCCTTGGAGAGCAAAAAAATGTGATTTGGAGGCAAATTAAGCAAAGGAAATTAAAAACCATGTTCTCCAAGCAAGTTTGTTTGGCGCTGTGCATCAGAGGTAGTGTGTTGTGCATGAGGTAGGCACTGTACATCAAAGACAATTCTGCAGTGTAATTTTGAATTGGTGCTACGGATCAGGAGGGCGTTGTGCATTGGGCCAGGTGCGCTATGCATCAGTCTAGTTCTTCCTCAATCACTCCAAATCATGACATAACCCTCAAATTTTCTACATTTGCATGCTACAAGTAATTAATCATCCTTCCAAAAATAAATTTGAGTGCACACTTGTGTTCTTCATGAGTTTTGCAAGTTTAAAATGAAACCCTAGTTTCTCTTCATTATTTTCCATTCTATTGTGCAATTTTCATTCCATATTCACAAAAACATCATTAAACCCCTTTTCAATCTTTTATTACCCTAATACACTCCATTTATCCCATTTTCCTATATCCCACTTCCCTAAAGCAACTATTTCCCTCACCAAACCCTAAATCCCTCACTAAACCCTAGTTTCCCAAAACTATTCCCTTCATTCCCCAATTTCATTTCCCAAGACTAAAATCTCTTCATACACATCACCGTTGTCCTCTTTCATTACCATTTTTCACCATACCTTCATCTCATCATTTTCCTAAGACAACCATTATGGCAAGAAATAGTGACTCAAGCTATGAAGAAGAAACAAAAAATGATAGTTCAAGAGACACAAATGTATAGCCTAGGAGACTTCACAAGGGTGGGAAAATAATTAGAGAGGAGCCTATTAGCATTGTTGAACTTCTTGCATGCCCTCTTGTCACCACTTGTTTCATATAATAGTATTGCTTTGAGTTTTATGAGCTAGTTGAGAGGGTTAAGTATCATCACGAATTAGCTAGGCAATTTGTCATCAACATGGAGGACAATATGGTATAGCTTGCTGACATCAATTTCACTCTTTCACCAGCCATTATTGTAGAAGCAACTAGGATGCTAGATGTGGGGGAATGTTGGAATAAAAGACAAAATATCAGCAAACAGAACTATGAACCATACATTAAAGCAAAATAACATAGTAAATTGGGCAGGGTGTTTCCTTCCAAGTTTTTGGAGGACCGGTATGTGCCTCTAATGAAACTCATCATTAAATACTTCACATGTAAGGGAAGGTTCTCCAGACTCTATGCCTATCATATTGGATTTCTTATGCATTTTACTAGGGTTAGAATGATGAGTATACCATACTTCATTCGCAAAAATATAGAGAGGATGACTGTGCTTGCCAAGAGAAAACCATACCCACAACAACTTAATAGAATTTATCACTTTTCTATCATATAGAATGTTGTTGTACATTAGCTCACTCAGTTGGGAGTGCCATGGGAAACCTTCATTGCCCATGAGATTTTCAAGGGGCCTCAAATTTTTGCAGAACCTCAAGAGGAAGGTGGATCTTCTAGGCAACAAAGAGAGCATGAAAGAAGAACTGAAGAGGCTGAAATTCATGTGTTTATAACTAATGAAAATCGGAGGAGAAGACTTTTTGCAGCTGCCAAAGGAGTATTATCTCCACCAGGGGTGCAAGGGGTCTCGTTCTCTTCACTAGACAACAAGTAAATCCTATCTTCACCTGGGGTGAAAGGGGCTTTTTCTTCTTCCTGAGAAAAATAGGTACAGGACAGAGGAAAGCAACCATTGCATGATGAAGGGCCTTTTGAATGCCAAGATAGTGATTTTATTTTGGTTGAGGAAGAGGACACTGATTTGGGCTCCCAAAGCTCAAGACTCGAGGATGTGATCATCAAGGAGAAGGATGCTGAGATCTGACCTTTATCTCTTGACCTTGAGAGGGAAAAATGGATCATTAAGTACCTTGAGCAATATAAGAAGCAATTGGAGGATAAACAAACAATCATGGAGCTACAAACCATAAGGGAAAAACAACAATTGGTAAAAAGAAGGAAAATCAAGCTGACTTCACTAAAGCAAGAAATAGAGGCTGATCGAGAATCATGGTTAGAAAGAGTGAATATCGACCTTTAGAAGTTTCTTGACAAGGCCAATAAGGAGAAGAACATGTTGCGCCACATGGCCTATCACTATTTGGCCTGGAACAAAATTTGCAAGACAAGAATAAGAAGCCTAAAGGCCAACTTAGAATCTTGGCTGAAGCCTCCTTGGCTCAACAAAGAAATTAATAAGCTTGTCTCTTGCCAATTTTTAGACATTTTGGAGAACTTTTTGTCATTTCCTAAATTTTAATTACAGAACAATTTTCCTCTGATGTGCAGAGCCACTGGAACTGCGCATTGATCTGGTAAGGAATTTTGAGGAATGGCTTACATATTTGGATTCCTCATGAAAACAGATGGAAACCCAAAAAGTTTATCAATTTTGGAGGATATATGGGTCGCCTAAAGGGAAAAAAACACCTCAAAAATGCCCTTTCTGCCACTTTTTGGACCCATAGGAATCAGTCTTGGGAGAACTGATTTTTGAAGGGGCAAATGGACACCAAATTCAAGCATTTCATTTGTCCAAGAAAGTAGACAGACAAACCTTTCAAACAAGAAATCTTGGAGAAAATTTGGTGAAGGGTAAGGACTTCAAACTTAGCCTTCAAGTGGCGCTGTGCATCAGGCTCGTGGCGCCGTGCATTAAGCAAAATTTTGTCAGTTTTGCTCAACAACTCAAATTTTCGTCTAATTTTCTATTAGTTTGACTTTTCTTCTCTCATGGTCAAATTCATGATGTAAATTGATTTCAATTGATGTAATATGACGTAAAAATGGTGATAAATGACTTAAGGAGGTAGATAAATTAGTTTTAAGTGGTTTTGAGCTAAATGAATCAGTTTCCATGGTTTTAGAGGCAAGTTGTTCCACTGCTTATTTTTTAGTTCCTAGTTTAGATCTTGTTGAAACAACTCCTTGAATTATGGATTCAACCCCTAATGGATAGAGTAGGTGGTTTGATGCCTATATATTGTACTTTCTTAGTCATTTGTCAAGGTTGGAATCTTTTGGATGCATTGAGCTACTTTGTACATCACTTCTGTAGTTTGGCGTGGAAATAAACCAGGGTTTTGCAGCATTTTGTGGGATTCTTGTGTTAATGTGAATTACCATTGTTTCCTTATCTATAATTTAGTTTAACTTATTTTTATGTGTGCCATCATCTCTCTTATTCTGCATAACTAAATGAATCAAGTGTAAAAGGTAGAATCCATTGGTGTTTCAGTGCTCTGCCTTAGGGTTTATTTCATTTTATATGTTTTCTACTATCTAAAGAGGACTCATGACATTTGCATGCCCTCTCCAGCTTATCACCAGTATTTAGTCTCACCATTACACTCATTTCTAAGTGCTAAAACACTTTCCTACCATGCCCCACAGAAACCTTTGCAAATCTGTGTTGATTTCACGGACCGAAACCTACCTTCCCCATCTGATGCAGCAACCAAACATTAAAATCAATCAAATTCGTCTGAGCAAGCATACCTAGATTGAAATTAGTTTTTATATCAGTCATTCAATCCTTTCTTGATAAATTTTCATTGACATTGACAAGGAGAGAGCCCTCTCCTGACCTGGTAGGGATAGCTACCAGGTTAAGCATGGTTTTATGTTACCCTAGACCTGCCTTTCTTAGCTTCAGGTAGATTTAAGCCCTAACACCTATGAACTCCCTTACAATGAGTCTCGAAGGCATATTTATTATTTAGAAACAATGGAAAACTCTTAACATCCCAAAACCTAACACTAGAATATGAAGCACCAAATTCTGGGCCCCGTTTGGATAAATTGGTACATCAATTTTCCAGGGTCGTAACTTTGGCACCCTATCTCCATTTGACACGTAAAATAGCTCGTTAGCAAGATATATATTCGAGAAATATAACTTTGTGAAGAGCGACATCGGTCAGTGATCTATTTTGCTCCCAAATTTCCCAAAAATCATCATTTAGGGCCTCAAAATGACTCTCGAGGTTCAGGACTCGAAAAACTGCTAAAAATAGTAAATTGTGCTACAATTACGGAAAGTGGAAAACCGAAAGAGATAGTTGTGGGGGTCCAAGTGGGATAGGTGGGTGGCCACCAACAACCACCTGGACCATTCCTCCCCCCTTAGGAAGAAATCTTCCCCATTGCGTTGAGTTCCTCCATCTGCTAAACTTGTTCTACAAAATCTGATGTGTCTAGTAATGGTGGGAAGCATGATCGATGACGGTCCACATTGAACACTTGGTGCAAGCGAAGGAATGAAGGAATGTTGTGCGCTAAAGCATTATTCCCCATAGCCTTGGTATTGTTGTAAGGACCATGTCGGAGTGGTATGAACTTCTTATGGGCTCTTGTAAGGTGTCTTTTCTGCAGATGTAACCAAGCTTTGTCGCCCACTTGAAACTTGTGTGGTACATCTATGGATGAGGAGAAGTTGTTCCTATGTTCTGTCATGACCGTATGCTTTTGTTGCTGCATGGAGGAACCCTTCATGGGGTTCATGGATGTAGCAATGATCTTCCCCTTACTTTTGGAGCGAATCAAATAGAAAATAAATTTCCTAATCTGTGAGATGACCTTGCTGCCTTTCTTATCAGTGATCAAAGAGGTGGCAGTAGGTGAGGCTACCTATAGTATCCTGTATAATGAATTATTCAAAGAAATAATGACAACACAGGGTCTTGACTCATACACAACATGTTTCCTCCAAAAATATGGTTGGCGTAATAATACATCACAAACATCCAGAGGTGTAACATCACACAATACCTTGTCTATGAAGGGCTTGATGTTGTATGTAAGGCAGCACTGTTGGGAAACTTTGATATCTTGTCCTTCATGAAGCCACCCGATACTGTACGGTTGCAAGTGTGGAGTAGTTGGTACGCCCAACTGCTTCACGACCCCTACTAAAATGAGGTTCTTTTGGCTGTCACTGTCAATAATGAATTACACGGTCAACCCTTCACCCACATCTATGAGTGGAAAAGGTGCTCCCCGTCCTCTGGGTCTTCACCTCATTCTTCTGGATCTTGGTGGTGGCAACACTGATGCTGGGCTCCGCATCAATAATCTGCTTCCCTTTGCCATTTCCCTTGTTGGGTTCTGACTCAGGGTCAGAACATCCATCTGATTGTGAAGCCTTCAACTGGGCTGCTAGTGACTGCTTGGTCTGACACTCACTTGTGTTATGAGTGCGACTCTTGTGGAACTCACACCAATTTCCTATCTCCTTCTTTGACATTTTGGTGTTGATGTTTTCTTGCGGCTTCGACAAGTTTTCTTGGGTCACCCCACCATGGGTTTGTCCTTTGGTCTTCGGATTGGCAGATCCAAAGTCTCTCTTCTTCTGTTTGACCTTTTGCTCGATTTTGACAGTGTATCGTTACGCTGTGCCAGGCAAGGAGATGTTTAGGAACTCCATCTCTTCCTGGATGCATCTCTGTAGGCCGCGATGGTATTTGAGTACCAAATGTAGATCAGAGTCCTTGATACCCAATTTTGTGTGAAGGGTATGTAAAATGTTAGTGAACTCTGGCACATCTAAGTCTCATCCGTGCTACAACGTGGTCCACTTTATGTATTTATCCTCATAGATTTTAACAGGGTAGCACTGCTCCTTGACAGCATCCCAGAATGAATTCCAAGTGGGTGCGGCTGAAAATAGTGAGCCCATACTTTCATCCTTCTGCTCGCAGTCAGTTTCCCACTATTCTTTTATGTGGGTGGCTACTTTGAGAAGAGCAAAAAAAATCTTTTCCTAACTTGAAAATTTATGAACAGAAAAATACCCATCTAGTAGATTTAGTCATTTATCTATGGCATCTGCATCTATTTAACCCTTGAAGATGGGGATTTCAAAATTAACTTGTACCTTAAATGGTGTAGCATTTCCAGAGTATCTATTGGAAGTCGATGCATCGCCTCTGGGTAGTTGTTGAAGGATCTACGCAAAGCTATCCATCATCACGTTCATTTTCTGCTCGAGGGATTCTTCGAGCAAGATTTTGATAGGATCTCCTGTCCTGTCGTCTTTCTTGTCATCCGCCATGGGAGGTCGTCGAGATTTGCGAGGCTGACCTTGTAAAGGTTCAACCAGTTTAAGCCCTAACTCCTTATATCCCGACCTCGTTGGGGTCATGCAAAGAAAAATAGAGAAAAAATAGTAAACCGCTCTAATACCACTAATCCAGATTTAAACAAGAATGCAACAAATTACAAAGATAACCATAAATATAGAGATGCAACAGAAATAATACTTCATTTCATTAGTGTAAAATACTGAAATACACTTACAAACAAAATTGGAAATAAACCAGCTAGGTCGATGGTAGCTTATCCGTGAGAAGAGATGTGGCGCCTATATGCCTCTGAACTCTCTTACAATGAGACTCGAAGGCGTATTTATTGTTGAGAAAAAATGGACAACCCTTAACATCCCAAAACCTAACCCTAGAATATGAAACTCCAAATTGTGGGCCCTGTTTGGGTAAATTGGTACATCAAATTCTTGGGGTTATAACTTTGGCACCTAATCTCTGTTTGATGCGTACAATAGCACGTTAGAAATATCTATCCGAGAAATATAGCTTTAGGAAGAGCAACATTGGTCCATGGATCCATGTTTCTCCCAGATTTCCAAAAAAATATTGTTTAGGGCCTCAAAACAACTCTGAAAGTTCAGGACCCAAAAAACTGCAAAAAATAGTAATTTATGCTACAATTACAGAAACTAAATAACTAAAAGAGATAGTTGGGGGGGTCCAAGTGGGATACGTGTGTGGCCACCAACATCCACCTGGATCATATATTGGCTTAGATGACCACAAACTTCCAACCCCAACTTATTGACAAACTCTACTGCAATGTGATTTCCTTGTGATCGTGAGTCAATTATAGCATCACTCTCGGCCTTATTTACATGTATATTTATATTGAAGAGTTTGGATATTTATTTCTCTTCCTATTATGGATGGCTACTCAAATTCACCTCCTTTTGCATTGATGTACAAAAAATATTCTCATCCACATTTGACCTACTTTCAACTTAGTTGTGCAAATCATTGGTTATAATATTCTTATTATTATTGTATTTATTTTTGTTCTTCAGGATAAGCTCTATATGAAAGCCCAAATACTTCTCCTTTATATGGTCATCAATGTTGCAATGGTTGCCATGGTTGTTTGGATCTTTTCACTAGTGTGCCATCGATTTCATATTTTTTCTTTTCCTCCTTTGTTATTCTTCTTCCCCTCTTTAAAATCATTATGTTTCTCATTTTACTTTGATCCACTTGATTTCACTTCATCTAAGCCTAGGTTTTCTTAGTAGTATGCATGTACACAAGACTCTTCCATCGGTATGGTATTGAATAACATTACTTGTTCCTATATATGGTAGTGTGCCCCAAAATATTTAAGGAGCACATTTGGGTTCCTTTGGGAGATATCCAACATTATGGAAAAAAAAAAATTGAACTCCACTGTTGCATGCTTTTCCCCTTTTTTTGTCTATATCACTACAATCAAATCCACTAGTACTCGTCATACATAATATGTTAGAACTATGGCTTTGTGAGGGTTTTTAATACCTCCCACTTAGTCAATGGAGGTTCTCCCTCTAAACTTAAGGTCTCGGTGTGGATTTCCCACAAAGTTGGGGAACGACCCCTTATTTCAACCATGAAAATTAAAACTTTTGTTCTTCCTCAATTTAATGGAAAATGAAATATACTTGTAGTTGCTGCAATGAGTGATTTATCTTTAGAACATAGATATTTCCATTATACAACTTGATATCAACCTTCACAAATGTGAATGATTCACGACATTCAATCTTGGTTGATTTTTCTCATGTTATTTTTGATATTGGTTCTCTATTTACTATTGATATCTTGATCTCCCCTCTCATTTTACGTCTACATTATAACCCCCATATTATCTGAATATCCTTTGCTTATTTTCAGACCCTCGATGAGGATATTTACATTAGAAATTATATCTAAGACGTTTTTCTGAGCTATGAAAACCTCTCCTTTATAGGATCGCGAGGCTTATTCATAGATTCATATGCCATGAGTATGGTTTTATGAATTCTGGTCCAATCGATCTAAATCCTCTGCAAGCATCCACAATATCCCCAAAGAAATGTGTTATGGTTCCAATATGATCCTTAAAGTTTTGTGGATATTCAATTGGATAATTCATCCCAACAGATCTATTAAAATTACACTTGAAAATCCAAAATAGACACCATTACAATTTTATGTCTTTAATTATAGAGTAGCTCATTAATATTAATAGTATATGAATGTAAATTAAAATTATGAATAAAATAGAGAATGATGATATAAAATCCCATAAACACATATGTCACATAGTATGACGAGCAACACCTTTTTGTCTTCTATCATATCCCCCACAAAGTGATATTGAACATTAATGTGCTTTGTCTTTGAATGGTAAACAGGGTTCTTTGCCAAGAAAGTTTCACTTTGGTTGTCACAGTCTATCCTTATAGCTCCCTTCACTAACCCCATACTTGAACACAATCTCTGCAACCAAATTTCTTCCTTGCTTACATGAGTGGCTGCCATGAATTTTTCCTCTGTAGTTCATAGTGTCACTACCAATTGTTTCTTACTCATCAAGCTAATTGCACCTCCAAATAGGTTAAACACATACCCACTTGTAGATCTTCTCTGGTCCACATCTCCAACTCAGTCTACATCAATAAAGCCCCAAATATCCAACAATTTGTCCTATCTTGGTATTCCTCGGTAGCACAAACCATAATCACTAGTGCCACGCAAATACCTGAAGACCCACTTCATTGCTATCCAATGCTCCTTCTCAGGTTTTGACATAAACCTGCTCAATACTCCCACTACATGTGCAATGTGTGGTCTAGCACAGACCATCGCATACATCAGGCTACCGACTACACTTGGATATGGAACATGAGACATGTCCTCTTTCTCTTCTTGTGTCTTGGGACATTTTTCAACATATAACTTCACACCTACATGAATAGGAATATTTACCGGTTTACTATCCTACATATTAGACCTCTATAGTATTGTCTTGACATACTTGCTCTGGTTTAACTAAAGATTCCTCTTTGTCCGATCTCTTTTAATTCACATGCCCAAAATATAGTTTGCAGCACCAATATCTTTCATGTTGAATTTGGAGGACAATTGGGTCTTCAAATACTGGATAATTTCCTTATCATTTCCAACAAACAACATATCATCCACATACAAGACTAGGTAAATAACACGGTCACCAATTAATTTAATATACATACAATGATCTACTTTGCTTCTCGTCAATCCAAGTCCCGGTATAAATGTATTAAATTGTTGATACCACATCCTTGGTGACTATTTTAACTCATAAAAAGACTTCTTTAACTTGGATATGAGTTCTTTCTTACCCTTCACCGCAAAACCTTCAGGTTGCTTCATGTAGATCTCTTCTTCCTGATCCCCGTGAAGAAATTTTGTCTTTGCATCCATCTGTTCTACCTCAAAATCAAAAGCAACGACAATAGATAAAAGTAATCGAGTAGAAGCTACCTTGGCAAGACGAGGAAAAATATCACCAAAATCAATTCCCAACACCTAGGAATAACATTTTTCTACCATCCAAGATTTGTATTGCTCCATATTTCCTTCTCCATTTGTCTTCTTCTTGAACACCCATTTGCTACCAATGGGTTGAACACCCATTTGTCTAGCTGGAAACTTCATTCTTCTCACGTGTATGGAGTAGTATTCTTCCATGCTATGCCACACTTCTTATAGAATTCTTCAAATTCCTTGTTACAAAATTCTCCACCCTTATCTGTCCTCAACAGCTTTATTTTCTTCTCTATCTAGTTTTCCACCAGAGGCTTAAATTCTTTAAACCTGTCAAAGACTTCAGATTTCTTCTTTAGGAAATATATCCATGTATTCATTGAGAAGTCACCTATAAATAATACATAGTACCCAGACTTACCCAGTGATGGAACCTTCATAAGTCCAAACACATCACCATTCACAAGCTCTAACATATGTTTCGCCCTCTTACCACTAGAAGGGAAACACACCCAATTCTGCTTCCCATATACACAATTTTCACAAAAATCAAAATCCCGAGAGCTATAAGGCATATCTTCTACCATATCTTTACCATGAAGTATTTGAAGGCACTTCTCTCCAATATTTCCAAGCCTTTGATGCCATAACATGGTATTTTCTCTAGAGACCACTAGATTCTCTTCTCCACTTCCAAGAACAAGAGTTCTACCTTTTCCAATTTGAACTCCCCACATCAATAGTATTGTTCACCAAACCATCTTGTAGGTATCTTTGTTGAACATTATTTTTACACCTGCATCATTGAGCTTGCTTATAGAAATTAGATTTCTGGCCAATGCATGAATATGCAAAACACCCAGAAGTGTTCTAAGCCTTCTGCCTTCCAACTTCAACTTTACTTTTCCGCGGCCAATGATTCTAGACTTCCTATCATCCCCTAAGAAGATATCACCACCATCATATTTTTGATACTTGCAGAGCCACTCTCTATGGGGAGTGAAGTGAAAGGATACACGTGAGTCAATCAACCATGCCTTATGATCTACATGTGCACTTGAAGAAGCCAAGTATACATCCTCACCTTCATGTGAGGTGGCTTTTGCCTCTGCAAAAGGAGCATCATCAAATCTCTTTCCTTTGTTAGGAGCTTTAGATTTACGGTCCATTTTGTAGTGCCCTTCCTTTCCGCACTTCCAACACAACTTTACATGTTATCCTAGAGATTTAGATCTCCCTCTAGATTTAGATCTCCCACTTGATGACTTATTTTTGTTTCTGTTTAGGGACCATGGAAGCCCAGAAAAGACATCATCATTTTTTCTCTCCATATTTTTTCGTCTCGTCTCCTCCGTCAGCAAGGATGAGACTATTTGATCAAGTTGAAAGGTAGTTGCATTGCTACTTATTGCAATAACTCGACTATCCCACTAATCTGGTAGAGAACAAAACAAACTGGTGCACTTATCTTTATCTGAAGTTTTAATATCAACATATAATAACTTACTTATCATAGCATTAAATGTGTTCAGATGCTCTGTCACCGAGTCTTCATCTTTCATCGTCAGGTTATACGATTTTTTTTGTAGGAACAATTTATTCACTAGAGACTTAGATTGGTTCAAAGTCCCAAACTTGACCAACAAAGCCTTAGTCGTAGCTTCCCGTTATATATTCATTAATACTGAATCCGAGACACACAATCATATTTTTCTCTTTGCCTTCCAATCCAACATCTTCCATTCTTCATCAGACACTCCCGTTGGTTTAGTACCAAATCTACCGTGATCCATTGATCTTTATCTACCAACAAATCCTCCATCTCGAGTTTCCATAACTAAAAACTCTGAGCATTAAAGTTCTCAATTTCTATCTTTCCACTGCTCGCAATCTTCTTTCACCACTAGAATTGATCCCATAGATCTCTCACTGAACAGGGTCTACCACAGGCCAGAGAAAAAACCCTCAGCAACAAAGGCATCCCATTGAAACAATAACAACTCTAATACCAAATGTAGGTTTTAACCCCGCATAAAAAATACCTGCATATGAATTCTAAAACACAGAAAATAAACAATGTGAGAGCATAACACATAAAGCACATATACATAGATATTTTCCCATGGATCCCAAAACTAGGAGTACTAGCTTTTTTTTCGTTACTTTCCTTTCAATGTTACAACACATATATATACATGCTGAAGCATCCAATACCATGGACCAAAAGGCATTGCGCTCAAAACCATATGTGAAAACCATGAACAAAACCATAGGTGGGTTTGCCTCATCCAATATAGGGTCCAAAAAAAAATTCCCTGGGGCACTACCCCAGACCTCGTAGACGGGGGCTACTTTCCCCCCTGAAACCACTTATGACCCCCCAGACGGGGGCTCTGCCCCCCCTCTAACCTCCTCATTAACTAGGGGATCTATACATGGAAATAATATAACACAACCCAACAAATGAACAATCACAAACAATGATTTTCGTGACAAAATATGAAAAAGTAGTCACTTCATTAACTATGATATTTTTCTTATTTGATAGAGTAATTCAAGAATACAATATAGTTGATGAATAATAATGTTGAATTGAAAAATAAATTAATAAAATGAGTGCGGAAATTAAAGAAGAAGGTGATGAAATGTTTATATTGATAGACCTTTGTGAAAATGTTATGAGTATTCAACTGAATAATGGTGCACATTTTTAATTGGAAGATTTATTTCTCATCTTCCTTTAGATAATTACAATTTGTTGATTTTTTATGATAGTTAATTTTTAGCACTTTAAAGAGGTCAAGTTCATTGTGTGAACTTTATTTTCATAACTATATATTCCTCTAGCTATTTACATGGTATCTATAATAATATGTTGGGTTGTGGGGATCCATAAATTTATCTCGTAGCGATAGAGTGAATGAACCTAATTTGAGGAGGTGAAAAAATATAAAATATTGAGATGAAGGTTGAGTTGAAGATAATGGGAGAGAAAACTAGGCCCATAAAAATATAAATAGATTATGATATATTGATATTATGTTTTATCAGATCCCTTATTCGAAGAGAAACAAAATAAAAAAGGCTTAAGTTTGTAATAAAATAATAAGAACATTTTAGAATAAGTTGTTGTGGACTCTTCAAAACATGCTGGATTGAACTACTAGAGAGGTTATGAAGGAGGGAAACTCACACATATTGAATACAGTTTGAAATAATCTACTTAGAGCTACTTTGTACAATGAATATTTTTAATAAATCACATTTAACTTATTAGTTCTAGAGTTTTAATTCCCACAACTATTTGGAGATAAGAGAGGAGGCAAGTCCATACTATCCTCCAAGTGACATGCCATGACACCATAGTCCTAGAGTATCTCTACCCATAATCGAAATCATAGAGTTTAGGAGGAACCAATTCTTATAGGGCCAATGGAATGATCAAAACAATCAAGAGGCCCTCAAAATCCAAAGGTATAATAAAGGGTTAGAGGATTGTCACCATGATAAATGTTGTGGCTTTACTGAGAAGGAGAATGCCATTAATAATCCTAAGAAATGTGACATGTTTCTTGCCGAGGAAAGGCTTCATAGTGGATACATGATCAATTAAGTGTAGCAAATATTACATCAAACTACGTGTGGTTGGGTCACAACAAGTTTGTAACATGTAGATTAAACCTTCACGGCATTTCATGGAATATTAAATTCATATGGGGCACGTTTCCAGATCCCTCAGGCATGTGTCTTGCTAGAAGAATGACAACCCACCCCATCCCCTTACTTATCTGACACACAATCTTAGGAATAGTTATCTATTTGTAAGAAATAGAACTCAGTTGTTAAAAAGCATTAGAATTATATATTAACAAATTGACTATATTAACAAATATAAAATGTGTCTATATTAGTTAGAAAATTAGATGAAAAGTAAAGGTAATTTTGTGATTTATTTTATGAAAGAAAATAAAGCGAGGTTTTTAATTACATCTTACATGTAATGGTTATACTATTGATTCTAAATATGAATGGAAAATATGTTATAATTTGAAATAGATGAACTCATCAACATGAGATGATTATCTATTTTAATTAGATGTTTCATTAACTTTTTATATTAAAACTTTCAACGAATAATTCTTTTGATTATTTCAAAAATATACCCAATATAAGTGGCTATTGTGAATTCGATATTGATGCATTATTCATCTTGTCATTTGATAATTTAATTTTTTTTACTAAAATAATAAGTTAAATCACTTATTTCAATTTATCTCTAAACCATGCTACTATCATTCAATATTGGTTGTATGTAATTGTCGACTTCACCCTTATAGATTGGCATTTCTTCAAACTCATATTCTTAATTGCATGTGTAGAAAAGAATGATACTTAAATCTTATAAATCTCCATATAACTATCAAATTACAATATTCAATTTGCTTGATATAATTTTAAAAGAAAAATTATGATCAACCAATATAAAACCTCTAATAGTGTAGGGGGATAAGCGGTATAAATACTACATTAACGAAGGTCAATATAATTAGTTTTCTATATGCACAAAAACGTGGAATTTGTGTTCACGTATAATAATTGGAAGATGAAAAACCAATTACATTACAAAATTAAAATATTAATGAGTTTTTAATTAAACTTATATACTTTTTAAAAATGATTAGTGTAGTGAAATAACATATCGTTCAAATAAATAAAATTAATACTTATGGATATCAACAAACTCATTTCAAAATACATTTAATTACACTTTTTTTTTCTTCTATAAATATTTGTCGATTTTTTTGGCCTTTATTTAATGATTTATTTCCATATTTATTTTTTAATGATTATTTCAGATTTGTTTACCATATAAATTTTTCTTTTTAATATATCAAAATATATTATTTAACATATAAATTAATGTAGTTGGATATTAGTGAACGCAGACTTATTTCACATAGAGCTTTAGTTGATTTCATATGTTTTCTTGATTATAGCAAAATTTACTATTTCTAATAGTTTTCTGGGTCTTCAATTTCTGTAGGTATTTTGACGCCGTAAATGGTGTTTTTTTGAGGTCCAAAACAAGCCGATAACAATAAGTTAGGGCTCGCAATAAATCTTGTAGTAATCAAACAGACATTTCCAACAAGGTGTCATACGCACCAAATGAAGGTCATATGACCAAGTTATGACCCCGGAAAGTTGGCTACCCAGCTAACCCCAACGAGGCCCACAAACTCTTCACTTTTCATTTACGGACGTTAGGATTTTGGTTGTTTAGGATTTTCCTTTCTTGTTCGATAATAAAAGGGCCCTTGAGGTTCATTGTAACATGGTTTAGAGGTATGTACGCAGAACATCTCTTCTAAGAGATAAGCTACCATCACCACGACTAGTTTATTTTCATTCCGTATGTAAGCATCTTTCAATTCTTTGATATTAATGAAACAAAGTTTTATTTTTGTTGCATCTTTGTATTTATGTTTGTATCTATATTTCATTTCATTCTTTCATAAGTCGAGATCAGTGATATTAGAGTGGTATTCTCCTTCTCTATTTTTCTTTGCATGTCCTCAACAACATGAGGGTATAAGGAGCTAGGGCTCGAATTGGTTAAACCTTTGCAAGACTAGCCTCGTAAATCCCGACAACCTCCCATGGACGAAGGAAAGAAAGAAGAGGGAGTAGGAGATCCTTTCAAAATATTGCTCGAGGAATCCTTGGAGCGATAAAGGAACACGTTGATGGATAACTTTTCCAATATCCTCCGGTGGCTACTGACAGGAGACACATCTTCATCCATCAACCACTTTGGAGGTGCCAGTACTTCTATGCTACAAGTTAACTTTGACATTCTTATATTTTAAGGCCAAGTAGATGAAAATGTAGTAGATACATGGTTAAATCTATTGGAAGGATATTTTGTGGTTCGTGACTTTTCAATCAGGAAAATATTACTTTTCCACTACTCAAAGTTACCCCCCATGTTAATGACTCGTGGGAAACCTACTATGAGAAAAAGGATGAAAGGGTCACTATTTTCAACCACACCCACTTGGAATTCTATCCAATATCCCATCGAGGAACAATATTACCCTATCAAGAGTTATGAAGATAACAACATAAACTGTACATGCTACGGTAGGGAAGGGAGCAAGATGGTTTAGATTTCAGAAATATTTTTCATACCCTTTGCACGAAGTTCAGTATCACAAATTCTGAGCATCATTTCGTACTCAAGTAATGCAACTATCTACATAATTACCTCTAGGATGAGATGGAGTTCTTGGACATCTTCTCGCTTGGTGTCGCCTATCAA
Organism: Pinus taeda; assembly: GCA_000404065.3. Lineage (NCBI taxonomy): Eukaryota > Viridiplantae > Streptophyta > Pinopsida > Pinales > Pinaceae > Pinus > Pinus taeda. The sequence goes on from APFE030866754.1 coordinate 105,536, forward strand.
AATATTGGTAAGATCAAGAAGAAATGTAAACAGAAGAAGTGAGACTATGGATCTACGAACCCAAAGTAAGGGAAATGTGCTCCGAGACCAGGAAAAATAATGGACAAAGCTATGATGGGGTGACTTAGGACAACCCATTGAAGCCAAAAGAAAAGAACAACACCACGAAGATAGAGAAGGACACACGAAAATGGAGTGAGTTCCATAAGAGCCCTACTCATAGAAAAAGTGAGTGTCAAGTGAGGTAGTCACTCGTGGTTGAGTTTAAGCTTTTTGAATCATATCTATGTTCTTACTCTGAGTTAGAAATTGAAAATGGGAATTACAAATTGAAGAAGATTATTGATTTATAGCCTAGTGTCACTATTTCCACCACCATGATACATAATATTGAGCCTGAAGATCTAGAGGATCCTTCGATGTGTGGAAGACTACCCTTAAATCCAAGGGGCTCCTTTTTGAATAGATGGTAATGGCTTTCGGGTTAACGAGCTCCCTAGTAACCTTCATGTATATGATGGACGACATATTGCGGCATTTAGACAACTAGTTCGTGTCAGTGTTGCTGGATGATATCCTGATATTTAGTCAGTGTTGGGAAGAGCAAATACACCATATTGAGCAGGTACTCTAAACCCTTCAAAAACACAAATTGTGTGCCAATTTGGAGAAATTCACTTTTGGTATGACCCAGGTTCAATTTCAGGGGTACATTAATAATGATTAAGGTGTGCATATGAACCCAACCAAGATATGAGTTCTTTGAGATTGACTAGCCCCAACCACTCTAACATAACTCCGCAACTCTCTAGGTCTTGCTAATTTCTATCACAGGTTCGTCTTGGGATTCTCTCATATCACTTGGTATTTGAGTTAACTCACCAAGGGTGGAGCGAAAGAAAATTTATTTTCGTATCAATCCCAATACAAGGCACTTTTTGAGTTGAATAATCCCCTCTTCTCTACACTAGTGCTCACATTACCAGACCTGCAGGAACCATTTGAAATTAGCATAGACACCTCTGACTATGCTATTGGTGTAGTTCTTACCTAGTAGGGGCATCTGGTGGCATCTAATAGTGAGACACTTTCATATACAATCTAAAAGTATCCAAATTATGACAAAGAGACGGGCCTGGAGACAATGGAACCATTACATTCTGGGGAAGGAAATGATCATCCACACAAACCAATCACCCCCACAATTCATATAGAGAGAAGGGAAGTGGCGGAATGTTGTCCACGAGAAATGGTCCACATATCTTCAACAGTTCCATTTGAACATCAAGTGCAAGATGGCAATCACCAAAAATGTTGCAGAATATCTCATTTATCCATTGATTATGGCGCTAACCACTTTTGTTGACTCCTATGGACATGAGACTTGGGGTTGGCCACATCTTTACAAGAGAGATTCAGAATTTGATAACACATACCTTATGCTCCTCAAAGGAAAGTGAGTTCTAGATTTTCACGTCCATTGTGCACTGTTATGCCACCTGGTACACCTCTGTGTTCCTAGAATCGAGTGTCCCAAGATGATTTGGGAAGCACACTAATGTTGGGTTGTTGGACGTTTCAAGGTAGATACAATCGTGGCAGTCCTCAAGAAGTATTTTTATTTGCCAAAACTTCAACAAGATGTTGGGAAGTCCAACAAATCTTGCACTTCCTACATCATTGCCAAAGCAGTAATAAAAAGGAAAGGCCTATATACTCCTATGCCTACTCCTAGTCAACCTTGGGAATCCATCTCCATGGATTACATGTCAGGCCTTCCTTACACTAAGCATTGAAATTACTATATGTTTGTGGTATTCGACATATTCTCTAAAATGGCCATTTTGGTGACGTGCAAGAAGAGTACCATAAAAGAAGCCATTTCTAAGATCATCTTTGAATGAGTTTGGGTACATTTTGGGATTCCATAGTCGATTATCTCAAACCGGGATAGAAGGTTTCTAAGTACATTTTGGTCAAGCCTCAAGTCGATGCTAGATACCAACCTCTCTAAGTTCACGACTTTCCACCCCCAAACTAATGGCCAAATATACCTTGACAACAAGATGATCATGCACATTTTGCACATTTCTAATTTAAAGGATCCACATACATGGGTTGAAAACCTACACTATTTCCAACAAAACTACAACAAATTTTTCCATAAATCAGCTAGTCAAAGCCCCTTTCAAGTCAAGTTGGGATTATAGCCACTATGTCCCAATGATGTTGCCATACCATTTGCATCCACTCAACCAGTCTTGGATTATGTCCAAACCGAACTTAACGAGGCTAAAAACTACATTGAGTGCATTAAGAAAAACCTCCATTAGGTCCATGACATATTAGACAGAGCTAATGCTAAGGACAAGAAATATCCTGACCAACATCAAGTGTCACACTAGTTCTAGGTGGGGAAAAAGTTTGGTTGCATTTGCAGAAGGAGCACGTTGCTAGGCCCCACCACAATCTTGACCCACTGTGATACGGGTTATACGCCTTCACTAAGGTTGTAGGGAAAAATGCCAAGTATTCCATTGTTCCTTAGTATGTACCCAGTATTCAATGTGGACCGACTACAACTATACTTTCCTCCATTATTTGACACATCTAACATTGTTGAGTAGCTGATACCAACATATCTTAACCCAATATGCATAGATCCAGGCACAACTCATAGGATTATGGACACACGTATCAGTAATACTTGCCAGCAGAGGATGTAACTATAGCGAGCCATGAAAGAAGGCCATTAGGCTCACCAAGGAAAGTGGCTCACTAGGGACAGTGTTCAACATAAATTTCCTCACCTCATGGAGGCTCTACACATAATGTGGACCATTTCCTCTGAAAGGGGGAGCCCAGGTCTAGGTGGATATTGGTGGACACTCACATATTCAACCTAGAACTCCATTTAGTTTCTTTTATGTCCTTGATTATAACCACATTTACTATTTTTACCATTTTTTTGGATCGTGAACTTCTGGAGATATTTTGACCCCCTAAACGACGTTATTTTCATTCCAGCATGAGGTTGGTATGCATAGGAAAGGATATGCTGGAAGTCATGTAGTACTCAGAGTTCCAACGAGGTATCATACACGCAAAACAAAGATCATATGACCAAGTTACGACCCTGCAAAGTTGGCTGCCTAACTTACCCCAATGGGGCCCAGAAATTGTTGGTGTTTCATCTCGTAGGGTTATGGTTTTAGTTGTTGAGGGTTTTCCTTTTTTCTGAATAATAAAAAGGCCCTTAAATGTCATTGTAAAATAGTCCAAAGGAATGTAGCCACCACATCGCTTTTGAGAGATAAGCTACCATTGCCTCGACTAGTTTATTTCCATTCTGTATGTAAGTATCCTGTAGTTCTTTAATATTAATGAAATGAAGCTTTACTTCTATTGCATCTTTGTCTTTATTTCTATATCTGAATTTCGTTGCGTTCTTACATAAGTTCAGATCATAAACTAGCATAATAATAAGAACATAGTCAAATAAAATTATTTTCTTAACTAAATAATAGTTAATAATAAAAAATATTTGAAGATAAAAGGAATACAAGATTTAGCTACTAGTCATTAAGTATCTAAAAATAAAAATAATATGTAGTTAAAGAATATTGCCTCACAATGTATAATTTACTTGGAAATGAAAGATAGGTAGGTGAAGAATAGCACTAGAGTGTGGATTGTTCCACACATTGTGTTAAATTAGACTGTGTTGGGTGTTGATGCTTATCAACCACTTTCAAAAATTTTCGCAAGTCATTGTGTGTGTTTGTCTTTCCATCTCTAGCTCCATCTCCATTACTCATATGATTTAATTCATCTTGAGCCTTCACTGAAATTAAAGAGAAGAAATAAGGAAATCTTAAGTTTCTCTCGATGTGGAATGTCTTACTAATTTTTATTATCAAAGGAAAAGGGGAGTAATATATATTATCTCAAAAAAAGGCATTCCATATCTCTATGTTACCTTGACATCTCTCTTATCATGATAAAATGAAGGGAAGACTTTACATTGTCACTTAGTTCCTCATCCACCATACCTCCTTTTTAAATAATATATATTATCTCAAAAGAAGTCAAAAGAAGCCATTACGTATCTCTGTGACCTTGACCTCTCTCTTATCATGATAAGGTGAAAGGGGATCTTTAAATTGTCACTTAGTTCCTCATCCACTATATCTCCTTTTTTTTAAATTAGTCCTTCATGGTTTGGTAAGGTCCATTTTTTTAAATTAGTCCTTCATGGTTTGGTAAGGTCCATAAGCAACAAGAGAGGCACCTGAGTGAAAGGGGATCTTTAAATTGTCACTTAGTTCCTCATCCACTATATCTCCTTTTTTTTAAATTAGTCCTTCATGGTTTGGTAAGGTCCATAAGCAACCAGAGAGGCACCTGATTTTGAGTTATAGTAATATCTCTAGCCATATATATGCAATCTATGATCCCCACCATTCATGTGGGATAAATGATATAAGTGGGTCTTTTATACTTTTATTTCGAGTTATAGTGATACCTCTAGCTATATATACGCAACTTATGATCCCTCCCCACCATTAATGTGGGATATATTATATAAGTGGCTCTTTTATATTTTTAATATTTGTGCCTAAATGATATAAGTGACTCTTTTATATTTTTAAGAAATTTCTATGATATAAGTGACTCTTAAGTTACAACTATATGCTTATATGTCTAATTCATGTGAGAGAAATGATATAACTGTGCACAGTCACCAATTGTATGATATAAGTGACTCTTTTATATTCTTAAAAGAAGTTACAATTGTGTGTGTGGCTAAATGATATACATGACTATGCCTAAATGCATGTTATAAGTGACTCTCTTATATTTTTAAGAAGTTATAAGTGACTCTTTTATATTTTTAAGAAGTTATAATTGTATGTTGTTCATGTGGGATAAATGATATAAATGTCTTGTTCGTGTGGGATAAGTGATATAAATTCCTGGTTCATGTGTGAATGATAAATGATATAAATGGCTTGTTCACGTGGGATAAATGAGCCTCACAAATTCATAAATGATATAAATTCTTTGTTCATAGGGGACCAATGATATAAGTGCACATTCATGAGACACAAAATTTCATATATTCTTATATTCTTGTAATCTCCAATTTGATATATTCATGTAACCGCCAAAGTTGAAAGCTTATACACTCAACCAAAAACAATTCCACATCTTCAAATATAAATTTGTGTAATCTTGCTTATATATGATGAATTGTAACATTCCATATGTCATGTGACATAATTATCCTCAAATATTGTGTATTGTAAAGGGCATGCAAGTATGCATGATCTTGCGTTGTCTGTCCTAACATTTTATATATGTGGCCCATTAAACTTTTTCACATAAGATAGAGAAAACTGGATTTAAAGTTCTATTTTTATTGGTGTATTGTCGATTTCAATTAGCTTCTCTATGCGTATCAAAATGTTGCTGAATAGTACGAAATTCCTCACAACCACTATATCATTAGAAGCATATCACATGACATGTATTAGAATAATTATTCAAAATCCGCCACTGAAATCGATAATCAAATGACAAAGTAAAAGCCTTCCAAATAAATTCAATGGTGAATAACTCCTGTAGGGTTGCTTTGAATACCTAAGATAATTGTATCATTACAAGCATATCACATGGCATGTATTAGAATAATGATTCGCCAATGAAATCGATAACCAAGTGACAAATTAAGAGCCTTCCAAATAAATTCCATGGTGAATAACTCGTGTAGGCTTGCTCTGAATACCTAAGATAATTGAAGAGAACTGGTTAAGAAAATAAGATTAATGGATATAATAAGTGTTAAAATACGGTGATTTATTACTATAGTCTTTTAGTTTTTTACAGTGATAAAAAAGAAATTACTAAAATGTGAACTTGGAAAGCCACAAAGCTGGTCTAAATTCATATTTTTATACGAGTACTTTCTCGCCTAAGTATTCATACATCAGAGCAATAAAAGAAAATTCATTCACGATTCTTTTATAAACCATTTTATATTTATATTCGTAGAATTCGCTCACTAGTCTTAATTGCCATGTTCTGCAACATTTCTTTACATTGGATTTCAGAGATATGTGGTTTGTGCTTTTTGGATCTTTGATCGGAGAATCCACAGTAAGAGAATTTTTACACCAACGTTTCGAATCCCAAATGGGATCCATCATCACGGTTAAGAGAAAGATGATAAAAGAAGAGGAGGATGGAAGAAATAAATACTCATGAGAGAATCAATATTGAAGGAACAACACAGTTCGGCAAGAAAGATTAATAATGAAACTTAAATTTAACTTAACTTAAATTTGCATTGTTTGCTTTCATTCATCTTTGGTTTCTTTATTAAGAAATTCAGTGTAGGTGTTCTGTAAATAAGTTTTTATTACATCAATGTTTCTTTTTTTCCTTTTAACTTTACTTCTCATGTTTTAGTTATAGCTATTTTTTAATATTTATTTAAGTTTTTGTTGTTTTAATTTCAATTTCTTTCTTTTAGTTTAATTTAGTTAATCATTAAACTTTTATTTTTTTTTTTTTTTATTTGTTTAGTTTGTTTTGTTTAAAATTCAATAATCTATAAAAAGAAATAAAAAAATAATATATGATAAAATAAGAAATCATTAGCACTCACTTGTGGTCATAACTTAAGTGAAAATTATTTTCTATAAAGTAGATGGTTTGGTTGTAATGGGTATTATTGTTATTGTTTGTTCATCTATAGTAAAGAAACTTTTATTGAACATTTATTGTACATTTTTATACTTTATAAGATTCATATTTTCTTCAACAAACACTATACAACAATTTTAAGTACATAGAAGAAATAATCAGAAATGGGTAAATGTTTAGTGGAAAAGTTGTTAGTCATAAAATTGGCAATTATGATTTCAAACCCTAATAAATTATTTTTTTAACTAAAATTATCCTAACAAATATGTTAACTAAGTGTTTTTATAATAAAGTTTTATTCATTAAGGTTTTAAGGATCAAGCAATAATTAATACATAAAGGGTTCCATGTCCAAGTCCATTTCTTTAATTGATAAGTTACAAGAGCTTATGCTCTATAGGACTTTAGGACTTTCACCTGAGTTCTAACTAGCTCAAGGATGCCTTTTTGTATTTATGCATCTTATGCCCTACATTTTTTGAAGGTTCATTCCTTGAGATATGATTGGTTTGATATCTTGTGTTCAACATCATGCCTAAGGTTAGAGTTATTTTATCAAGTTTTTCTTTCATTTTATGAATCACATAGTAACTCCAAGAGTTTTCCTTGTGAGGGGCAACTCTCTTCTCAATAGCTATAGGTCTAGGTTGCATCAATATTGGTGTTCACCCTATATTGATCATGCAGTTTAAAGAAATAAGGAAAATGCTTCTATTACCTCCCACAAACTGCCAAGCAGTTTCAACTTTTTTGTTGAGAGCTTATCATTCTAAAACATCAATATCGCTTAGCGGTCATGTTGGGGAGTATTCAATTTCACTCCCCTTTAGTTTTCATTAAATATTGTTTAATTAAATATGGCTACCATTTATTGGTTTTTAGTTATCTTAACCACCTCTCCCTCCAATCATGACAATCTTGTTTTCAGCCATGAAATATTTTCTTTGGAGGAAAACATAAACCCCTTTCCCTTGTTCAAACCTTCACCTTTGAAACTTACACCTCCTTTCAAGCCTTTACCTCATAAATTCGAAGAACATGTACCCTTGTTCTATGGAGATAAAAACATTACCGTGAATGATAAATTTCAAGCATTTTCTAACGCATGCATGATCCTCAATGTGAATGAAAATGACAGTTTCATGTTGTTTTCTCCAAACACCCTTCCAGATCATGTTGCTTCTCTATTCATTGATTTTCCTAATCAGTATTTCTCTACATGAAATGAGCTTTCCCTATGGTTCACCTTAACATCTTGGAATCCTAAGAATCCCTACAATCAACTTAGGGACTTCAATCAATTACACATTAAAAGTGGTGAAAGTATATTCTCTTCTAATCTCATATTTCAAAATCATTACAATCTGATCCCTAAACCAATTCAACCTACCAACTTAGCTACATATCTACACTATTATGACGTCTATCCACTTATTTATTGGCCAAAATTAGAGAATAAGAATTCTCAAACCCTTGATAAAGCCCTAATTGAATGCCTATATTATGAAGAGAAAATCCATCAGACTAGCTTCAATCCTAATATGGATAATGCAAAATTTGATCTCCATTCCTTAACCTCTATTAGCCATGACATGCATAATCATATTTTACACCTTCAATAGTTCTTGGTATAAATCCATTCTATGCCTCATGATTTCATTGAACCTTCTTATTTGGTTCCCTCTTATCAATCATTTCCTATTTGAGATCAGGAACATGGATGTCGTGATGGCCATAATCACATCTTAACTCTCAAAAAACACCTCGATTCTCCCGATTTAAATGTTTTCACTTTTTAGAAGGAATCGAGTCAACCTAACGATCATAGTTTTGTTGTTCCCTCTCAAGCAGGATCATGTAATGATGTTGATTCTCAAGTTAATCTCAACCTTTTCAACATGGTACGAGACTGTTTATGACGATTACAATGATGTATAGCTGAGTCTTGGGTGTGAAGAATATTTCCTTGATATCTGTCATGAGACATCTCTCTATGAAGTAGAGAACGAGTTTTTACTTTTTATTTTGGAGATGTTTTTCCCATCCAATCAATAGAATATGAACCATATAGTTATGCGAATTCAAATGTATGTATATTTTTTCTCAATAATCAAATAAACAATATAAAAATTTATGTAAATATAATGTTTGATGCGAGCCTTGAACATTTCTTTTATGATTTTTCATATGCTTCAAGTCCTATATGTGTTCCTACTCTTAATTGGCATGTCATGCAAGACGACCTATAATTTTATTGGCTTCTTTTCAAGCCTCCATCAACACATTATATGGTTGGTGGGTTGCACAACATGTGCCTTGGATTTCAATTTTTTTTGGTTAGTTTATGTTGAGTTAACTTTCGAAGTATCCACGCCAGTGATCATATTTCAATGACCTTTCAAATCCCAAAGGGGATCCATCATCATGACTTCTTGAAAAAAATGATAGAAGAACTATGGAGGAAGGTGAATAAATAATTGAAAGACAAAGAACAATGGATTAAAATGTTTAAAGGGTCTGCTATCAAATAAAGTCAAAAGCCTAAATTAATGAAATAATAATATTTAATAATAATAATTAATGTTATATTTATATATAATAATTACCTATTTATAATAATTTCAATAATTATTAATAAACCAATAATTAACTATTTAATTGTTATTATAAATAAAATAGAATAATAACCCTAGATATGAATACATTGTTATTCTTAAATTTGTTCAAATAATTAACCAAAAAAAAAAAAAATTATAATTTATTTATAATCATTAATAATTAATATTATTTATAGTAATTTAATTATTATAATAAGCAAATAATTAATAATTAATTAATAATTTTATACCTATAATAAAGAAATAAATAATTATTATTATAATATAATATAATAATTATATTAATAATTATTCATAATAATTGTTTATTCATTTATAATAGCAAATTAGTTAATCAATATTATTTTATTTTAAAAATATAGTGATAGAAAATAGTACCTCACATGTTATACCTACAACGAATTGGAAGACCTAATCTCCCTAATTAAAGCAAGCCAACTTCCATTGATCTCAATCCTGTTGTCCGTGTTGATATTATGGGGATGCTTCATAATCTCAACAATCTCCCTATTTTTTCTTCTTTGATATTGTTCCTCTCTTGCTATAATTGTCGCATTCTCCTAAGAGAGATGGTGCTTTGTTTTTGAATAATGTTCTACAAACGAGGAAGTGTGAGATCTTCCATTTTTAATGTTGGTTGTGTTCTCTTTCAACCTTCTTTGTAGTGAGCACCTTGTCTCCCCAATATAACTTTTGCCACACGAGCAATCAATTTTATACATTCCCTTGAGTTAATGTCGATGAATATTATCTTTAACAGAGCTCATACCATGTTTAATTGTTTGAGGTGTTATGAATTTGGTGAATATGTATTTCCTCCCCAAGATCCTAACAATCTTATCTGTTACCCCCTGTATATATGGTAGGAAGACTCTTCCACATTGAGAATGAGCTTGAGGTTTTTGAGATAAAACCCTCATTTGAGCTCTTTTTATAGTTTTTTTAATTACATTCTCCTTATAGACTATACTTTTAAAAACCAAAGTTAAATGCTTATTCTCTTCATCAAGATGCTTAGAGTTAGATATCCTAAGGGCCCTAACAACAAGAGAGTTAATCACACCAAACGTTTGAGAAGGATGATGATAAGATTCAACATGGAGGTAGATGTGTGTGTGAGTTGTATTATTGAATACTTTATGATCTAAAGTACCATCCTCCCTTCTCATAATAAGGACAGGTAAAAAGGGAATGCTCTTGTTCTCCTCCACCTCCATCATAAATTTTATTTTTCGGACAGATGGAATTAAGGTGTCTAAAGAACTTATCAAGCTCTCCCTTCCCATGAGACCATTTAATCTTGGTATCATCAATGAATCTCTTCCACCAAGCTAGCTTCAAAGGGTATGATTCAAGAACCTTATTCTCAAATTATTCCATGTATAAATTAGCCATAATTGGTTAGAGAGGTGATCCCATTGGCACTCTAGATTTCCACTCATAATAACTTCCCTCAAAATTGGAAAAGTTGAATGTAAGCAAATCTCAGCAAGCTTTGAAGTTTCTCAATCTGTAACTTCCTTAATAACTTGAATAGACTCATCAAAGGGAATCTTGGGAAATAAGCACACTATGTCAAAATTTACAAGGATGTCATCGTGATCCACCCTCTCATTCTTGATAAGAATAAAAAAATCATTGGAGTCTTTAGTAAAAGAATTACCGTTTTCAACTAGAGGTTTCAAGATCTTGGAAACATACTTCGCCAATTCATAGGTTTGGGATCCAATGGTATTAGCTATAGGTCTGAGAGGAACCCCTTCCTTATGGATCTTCACAACTAATAAATTCTATGGATGATTTCACACGAATGAGTTAATATTTTCTTTAATGTCAGGTCCCTATAATACTAGTGATTCCAGAGTTAGTATTGTCATTGTATCCCTTATTGTTATTGTTGTGCCCCTATTTTCTGCATATTGTTATTATTGTGCCCCATACAATCCCACTATTGTTATTTGTGTGCCTTTATATTATTAAATTGTTAGGTCAGCTTTGGTTATATTGTGACCCATTAGACTCCTATATATAGAAAGGAGGTTTTGTCGTTTGAATCATCTAAGAATTGTTCATTTCTTTGATGTAAAAGTGGTTGCCCCCTCGAAGAGGCTTATTTCTAAGGCATTGATCTATCTTTTCTATCATTTTGTTAGTTGGTTTCATGACATTAGGTATGAGAGCTTTGGATTCTAGGGTTTTGCTCCTCCAAATAGGTCATCATCGCATTTTTGCTATATTGTTTTCGCTAAAGAGTTTCAGAAACTAAAAAAACCCCATTTGAGATGCAATTGATCAGAACCTTGGGCCCGAATTTCACATCTTTTATCCCTATATTTTCAGGGATATAATATGAACAAGTTAGGGTTTTTGTAGACCCCCAAATTACATTCCAAACAAGTGACCTTGGGAAAATTATCATAAATTTCGGTCTGATCATCAAATTGAATTTTCATACGTTACAAAAATAGGATGAACTGTAGTATTTTGGGTATCATTTTTAGAACCTAAGGTTGAAACAGTCACCCTTGGAACATCGTACACGTTTTCTCTACTGAACGAGTCTATACTCAGGTCATCATGGGAGATTTGGCATAACTCTTCATTGGAGAATTTAATCTTGATTACACTCACAAGGTTAAAAATATTACTCAGAGGGTTATCGTAGGAAGAAATTTCAGACCTTGGAGATACAAAATTACATAGATACATCAGATTCGATATTGAGCTCCTACAAAGAGCTTTTCTAAATTTTTGCATAAGCTTTGTTTGAAAAATTAGTTTGAAGGAATTTAAAGGGCATAGTGAAGAATTATTATCGGTAATTGATGCCCCAAGAAAGAAAATGGAAACACCTAGTAAGAAACTTGAAATATCTGGCATGACTCATGAAGAAGAGGAAGAGATGTTACATGATATATCAAAATTACGAGACCAGGTGCAATAAATTCCACTCACACAAAAGGTAACATAGGCTAGGATGGATGGTTTAAAGAAAGATGTAGAGGCTAAGATGTATGGCGTGGAAGCTAAGATGGATGGTTTAAGGAAAGGCGTAGAAGCTAAGATGAATGACATGGAAGCTAAGATGAATGGCGTGGAAGCTAAGATGGATAGCATGGAAGCTAAGATAGATGATTCAAAGAAAGGCATGGAAGATTTGAAGAGAAATTTGATAAATTTTCTACAAGAAATTCTTACTAATGGTGAAAGGGTAGTAAAGGAAACTCATGATGATAACAAAATAAATGTTAACCATGATTTCATAGACTCTAATGTTAGATCAAAGAACCACCATGTTCCTATTAGGTCCGTATACTACTAGTGTAACCCCTTATTGTTATTAGTACAACCCCCTTATTATATTTCTATACCCATGTAGTCCCCATATTGTTACTATTGTGCCCCATAGAACCCCACTATTGTTGTTATTGTGCCCTTACAATATTATTGTTATGTCGGCTCTGATTACATTATGACCCCTTAGACTCCCATATATAGAAAGGAGATATTTTC
>APFE030866754.1:120451-149180 GCA_000404065.3 Pinus taeda
TAAAGGATTGGAAGAAATTACCGCTCCTCAAACTCTAAAGGTAGAAGGACATATCAAGAAGAAAAAGGTTCAAGTGGTGAAAGATCACATCGTGCATCAACAACAAGTTCTCCAACTTTTAAAGGATAAAGCCACTTTGGTGCAAAATCGAATGAAACAACAAGTAGATCAACATCGTAGTGAAAAATGTTTTGATGTAGGTGATTGGGTATTTTTACTGCTACATCTCAAGCAAGCTATTTGTGATAAGGAAATGTTGGCAATACTACATGCACTTAAAAAATGGCGACCTTACCGAATGGGAAGATACTTCAAGGTAAAAATGGATCATGATAGTCTTAAATACTTTTTAGAACAACTATTATCTTTAAAAGAACAAAAAAAATGGGTCAAAAATATGTTGGGTTATGATTTTGACATCATCTATAGAAAAGGGAAGAAAAATTTTGTTGCAGATGCACTCTCAAGAAAGGATAAGGATTTGGAAGCATTGTTTTGTGCTATTTCTATTATCCAAGCATATTGGATAAACGAAGCAAGGGATGAATGGAATCAGGATGAAGAAGTAAAACCTCTTATTCAAATGTTGCAAAAGATCCCAATTCAAACAATATTGCTAGAAATTGAAGAGAAAGGAAAAATCGTATTGGAACCTGGAGCAGTCACGGAAACAAGAACCTGACAACTAAAAAATTGATCAATTTCAGAGTATCTCATCAAATGGGAGAACTTACCCACTGAAGATTCCACATGGGAGGACAAGAATTTTATACAAAAGCATCAAGAACTACTCAAGTATTCAGGACAACACTTTTTGAAGGAAAGGGGCATGTTTGGCCCCTATACTACTAGTGTAACCCCTTATTGTTATTATTACAACCCCCTTATTATATTGCTATACCCATTTAGTCCCCATATCGTTACTATTGTGCCCCATAGAACCCCACTATTGTTGTTATTGTGCCCTTATATTATTATTGTTATGTCGGCTCTGATTACATTATGACCCCTTAGACTCCTATACATAGAATGGAGGTATTTTCGTTTGTATCATCGAGGAATGGTTCATTTATGTAATTTAAAGGAGGTTGCCCCTCCAAGAGGCTGAATTCTAAGGCGTTGATCTATCTTTTCTATCTTTTTCTTGAGCTAGTTTTATAACAGTTCCAAAGATGGATATGAGGAAGTTTGATGGCAAGGATCTTGGAACATGGATACTACAGATGGACCAATTTTTCGATCTCCATAATGTGCAAAACACACAAAAGTTATGCATTGCAAATTTATGTTTGGAACCAAATAAGATTGTATGGTATCGATGGCTTTCCTCTCATAAACAAATTTTCACTTGGCCTATTTTTACGAATGAAATGATAGAACATTATGAGGATACAAAAAGAACCACTTTTTTAGACAATTGATAAATCTCAAACAAAAGGGTTCAATGATGGAGCACATTTAGGACTTCCAAAAATTGAATATAAAGGTAAAGAGATATTCTAGACGAGTATAGGATTGATGTTTTCATAGGACTTTAAAAGATAACATCGAACATGAGGTTCATCTTTGAGAACCAGATTCATTAGAGAAATAATTTAGGTTGGAAAGAAAAATGGAAAGAAAAATTATGGAAATAAGGTGTCCTATCACTCACAATCATAAAGATGGAATTTTTGTTGACCCTAGCCATCCACAACCTGTAAGGTTAACACCACAGCAACTAGAAGAGAAAAGAGAAAAAGGGATTTCTTACAGTTATGATAATAAATGCACTAAAGGTCATAAGTGTGCCAAGAAGAAATTATTTTACATAGATTGTGAAGAGGAGGAAGAAAAGGAACAAAAAGAGTCAAAAGAAGAGGATATACACCAGGAACAAACCCTGGAAAAAGAGGAAATGAATTCAACCATATCTTGTCATGCATTGGCTGAAATTACCACTCCTCAAACTATCAAAATAGAAGGGTATATCAAGAAGAAAAAGGTAATAGTGTTGATTGATTCAGGACGAACCCATAATTTTATTCATTGTAGGATACCAAAGGAATTGAATTTCTTCCTATATCCAGCACCAGAGTTGTTCAAGTGATGGTTCCAAGTGGAGAGGCATAATTGGTCAGGAAAGTCCATAATATCAACTATTCATGGGGAAAAATGTATTTAATAGCCCAATTCTTTCCATTCCAATGGGTGGTGTTGATGTTGTACTAGGAGTCCAATAGCTACAATCCTTGGGTACAATAGCCTTTAATTTTCATGAAATTCTCTTCAAAAGGAAAGGAAGTTGAATTAAGGGGTATCGCAGGGAAACCAAGAAA
The DNA here is from genome assembly GCA_000404065.3 of Pinus taeda. Lineage (NCBI taxonomy): Eukaryota > Viridiplantae > Streptophyta > Pinopsida > Pinales > Pinaceae > Pinus > Pinus taeda. Next base: position 122,770 of record APFE030866754.1, read on the forward strand.
GATAATCATCTCTAATGGAATAAAAATGATTGTAAAGAAAAAACAATGAGGCATAATTTCACAATTATGCTCACTAGGGGTTCCCACATAGAAATCATCCATTTCTCGAGATCTCCAAAAAGTCTTGGACAATTGTTCCAAGGTATTTGAGACTCCCAAAGTCCTCCCACCGATTCATGATGATGATCATGCTATTAATTTGATTCAAAAAAGTGTTCCTCCAAACATCAGGCCTTACAGATATCCATAGGTCCAAAAGAGTGAAATTGAATGTATGGTTGCAGAAATGCTAGAGACTGGTGTAATTCAACCTAGTCAAAGTTCTTTCTCTACTCCAATAGTATTGGTTCACAAGAAGGATGGATCATGGTGCATGTGTCCAGATTATAGGGAGGTCAACGAGCTCACTATTGAAGATAAATTTTCCATTCCTCTCATTGATGAGTTATTGGCAGAATTGCATGGATTAATTTACTTCACCAAGTTGGATATTCATTCACGATATCATCAAATCAGAATGAAGACTGAAGATATTCCGAAAACAACATTTAGAACTGATGAGGGTTATTATGAATTTTTGGTGATGCCTTTTGGCTTTACTAATGCACCTTCTACATTTCAAGGTTTGATAAATTTCATTTTCAAACCCTTAGAAAATTTTTGTTAGTATTTTTTGATATACTAATCTACAACAAGTCTTGGAAGGATCATGTCCAACATGTTGACATGGTGCTCAAACTATTAGAGGAGAAACAATTATATGAAAAATCTCCAAATGTTTCTTTGGAGTACAAGGGGTGGAATATATATTTCATATTGTATCTCATGAAGGGTTAAGGTAGACCCTGGAAAAATTAAAACCATTAAGGAATGGAAAATCCCCACATCCATAAAGCATCGACGAGGATTTCTCGGGTTGACAGGGTATTATCACAATTTTTTTAAGAATTATGGGAGAATAGAAGTACCTCTAACAACGTTATTGAAGAAAGATGGGTTTTCATGGACACGAGAAGGAGCAAAGGCCTTTGAACATCTTAAAGAGGAAATCTGCCAAGCACCAGCCTTAGCTACACTGGACTTCACAAAAACCTTTATTGTGGAATGTGATGCCTCAAGAAATGAAATTGGTGTTGTTCTAATGCAAGAATAAAGACCCATTTCTTTCGAAAGTCATCCAATCAAAGGAAAGTATTTACATAAAGTTGTTTACGAGAAGGAAATGTTGGCAATACTACATGCACTTAAGAAATGGTGACCCTACCTAATGGGAAGACCCTTCAAGGTAAAAATAGATCATGATAGTCTTAAATTCTTTTTAGAACAAAGATTATCTTTAGAAGATAAGCAAAAATGGGTCATAAAGATCTTGGGTTATGACTTTGAAATCATCTACAAAAAAGGGAAGCAAAATGTTGTGAGAGATGCACTCTCAAGAAAGGATGAGGATGCAGAAGCATTTCTTTGTGCCATTTGTATTATCCAACCAGATTGAAGAAACAAAGCAAGGGATGAATGGAAGAATGGAGAGGAAGTTTGAGCACTCATTCAAAAGATAGAACAAGATCCCAGTACATCTCATACATTTAGTTGGAAAAATGATTCGTTATGGTACAAGGATCGGTTATACTTATGTAAGAATTCCCAACTAAAACAAAATATTATTAGGGAATTGCACACCTCTCCCTTAGGAGGGAACTTAGGATTTCTAAAACCTACCAAAGGGTTAAGAAGGATTTTTTTTGGATGACCTTAAATCTGATATTCAAAATTTTGTGGTAGAATGTTTGGTTTTCCAACAAATTAAAGTTGAAACAAATAAAACCCTAGGACTATTACAACCTTTATCCATTCGAAGCCAACATTGGGAGGAGGTTCCAATGTATTTTATAGCAGGTTTACCCAAGTCCAAAGGAAAGAGTGTTATCATGGTGGTAGTTGATAGGCTTACCAAGTATGTAGACTTTTTTGCATTATCTTGTCCATTTAAAGTGAGTATAGTTTCTACTGTATGTGTGGAAACAATTCAAAAGCTACATGGAAACCCAAGGATTATTGTAAGCGACAGAGATCCCATTTTCACTGGAGTTTTTTGGACAAAATTATTTTCTTGTCTTGGTACTCAGTTAGCTCATATCTCAACTTATCATCCTCAATCTGATGGGAAGCCTGAGATAGTAAACAAATGTTCAAAAGGATATTTTCATTTCTTTGTATTTGATAAACAAACACAATGGGTCAAATGGTTGCCTCTAGCTGAATGGTTCTATAACACTTCCTTCCATACTACAACAAAAATGACCCCACTTTTGACACTTTATGGATATCATCCACCATCCATCACATCATATTTGAGAGAAAATTCCAAGGTTCAAGCAGTGGAAGATAAAATTGAGCATCAACAAGAAGTTCTCCAACTCTTAAAGGGTAACCTCACCTTGACGGAGAATAGAATGAAACAACAGAAAGATCAATATCACAGTGAAAGAAGTTCTAATGTGGCTGATTGGGTATTCCTAAGGCTACAATCATATAAAAAAATGTCCCTGAAGCAAGATAAGCAAGACAATAAATTATCACCAAAGTATTATGGTTCGTATAAGCTATTGCAAAAGATAGGTACTGTGGCATAAAAATTGGTGCTTCCTGCAACTTTCCAAGTGCACCCAGTTTTCAATGTTTCATGCTTAAAGAAGGTTATAGGTGACAAGCTTCCAGTTCAAACAATATTGCCAAAACTTGATGACGAAGGAAGAATCATATTGGAACCAGAAGCAGTCAAAGAAAAAAAAACTCGATAGCTATGAAATTGATCAATTTCAGAGTATATCATCAAGTGGAAGAACTTACCCGTTCAAGATTCCACATGGAAGGATGAGAATTTTATACAGAAGCATCCATAACTACTCAAGCATTGAGGACAACACTTTTTTGAAGGAGAGGGGTATGTTAGGTCCCGATAATATTAGTGATTCCCCCATTACTATTTTCGGTGTATCACTTATTGTTATTGTTGTGCCCCTATTGTCCCCATATTGTTATTATTGTGCCCCATAAAATCCCACTATTGTTATTTTAGTGCCTTTATATTATTATTGTTAGGTCGGATTTGGTTATATTGTGACCCCATAGACTCCTATATATAGAAAGGAGGGTTTTTCATTTGAATCATCTAAGAATTGTTAATTTGTGTAATGTAAAGGAGGTTGACCCCTCGAAGAGGCTTATTTCTAAGGAAATGATCTATCTTTTCTATCCTTTTGTGAACTAGTTTCATGACATTTAATTTCTCATAAAGGCTGGACTCTAAAATCTCCTTCTTGACCTCTTTTATCACATTAGGAATGGGATTAGCATTTAGAATACTACAAATGACATAATTAAAATGATCGGTCATTTTATAAATATAATCCGCCTTGTTGAGAACAATTTCTTCCCTTCCCTCAGTTGCCTTAAAAACGACAATTTTATCATTATTTCAAAGGGGTTTAAGAGCAACTTTTTCATATTTGCTTAAATTACTCCTAGAACGTTCAGACTTTCTCAATATGAGGGCACATTCCTACCTTAATTCCTCCTCATATTCGAAACAGAGGCCATTTATCACATCCTCAATGTTACAAATGATACTCTCTACTTGGAGTTTCTTTGGTGCAACTGCAAACCCTAGACCTTTGTTAAGAATATTAATAACTTCTCAACTTAAATCCTTAGAAGACAAATTAACTACCTTCCTTTTAAGTTTAGTGCTTGATGATATGTTGGAGCCTATGATTCTAAATTATGAGGAATTCCTATCAACCATGCTTGAGATCTTGAAGGAAGGCTCCAAGCTAGTATTGTTCGTTTTATCATCAATATTGTTGCTCATAGGTTCGAGGTCATTGTTGCCCACTTATCAACCTTATTTACCATCGTTGTTATGCTTAATGCACCTAAATGGGATAACACTATCACTGGCTTCATCTCAATGCTTCTATTGTTACTTCGCACCTTGCTACTGTGAAAGCAAAAAATTGTAGCTAGAATGCACAGCAAGTTATCTTTGCATTTTCCATCCTTGGACAACGAGTAACCTAAGACAGTGTGAATTATTTCACTGCTATGTATGATTTTTACTTCAATCGATGACACTTCATGTTTTCTCTCAACGCTAGTGACTATAAGAGAAGACACATAATTCATTACTTCTCCTTTCATACTCCAGACCTCACCACTAATGCTGCTACATGAAAACAGGTTTAAATTCATTCCTTTTTTTTAACTCTCAAGTGTTCACAAACATTTCATGCATGATTAATGCCGCATTCTTTTATATACAATTTCATCTTGAATGAGGATCATCATTCATCATATTTTCAAATGTATGTAAAATAAAAATTGTTAAAAAATACAATTTCCTTTTCTTTTCATGATCTCAATCTTTGTTTTATTTTCATGTCAATGCCTCTTTTGACTTTTCTTTCTTGCTATTTTTATTTAGTTTTCATTTCATGTAGGAATCTCCTTTTGGTATTTTTCTTTTGATTCTTAAGCCATATTTTAGATCTGTGAAATTTAACTTTGTCATTACAAACTAATGTGGGGCTTATGTAAAATATGTATGGATCAAAGGATAGTAGATATTTAATGATCCATTATCTATCGCTAATATGCTTACATTTTGGTAAGAGTGGGAGATGCATGAAATGTTTAAATATCTTCCACACTCATATTTAAGAAAGGCCTGCCTAACCAAACTTCGTTTCATCTACGTGTAGGTTCTTGCCTTATGGAAATCCTCATCACGCCCTTACATATTTTTCCTCCCCCCTAATTTTTTTTTAGTGCACCAGTCTACCATGTGCATACCATCTACATATTTGTCTTCGATTTCAATGATGATTGTATTTATGTATCCCTAATTTTTCCTATATTGTCTCACTTCCTTCATTCCGTTTTACCTCTTAACATTTCCCTTTCTCAGTTCCATCATCTCCATATTATTTTTAGTTCCGGTTACCAAAATGTGAACCTCACTATCGAGTTGCCAATGTTTATGCTCATCAATGGCTTACAAAATATTTCATGATCCATTTTGTGTGTTGGTTTCCCCGTCTCTAGCTCCATCTTATCATCCATATCAATTCATTCATATTGATAATTAACTTAAATTAAACAAAATAAAGAGGAAAGCCTATGTTTTTCTCTAAGTGGAATGACTTAAGAGTTTGTATCATCAAAACAAATGGCGAATAATACATATTATCTCTAAAGATGCCATGTCATATCTCTCTCTTATGATGACATCTCTATTTTCATGATAAAAGGAAGAGACATTTTTACATTGTCACTTACGTCCTCATCCACAGTTGATGGTATTCATAACTCATTTCCTAAAATCTTCGGAAGCACTATGATTTGGATTTTGGCTAGATTCCATTTCTTAAAAAAATATTTGGTGGACCTTCTGTTGAAATAATACAGAGAAGGGGGGGGGGGGGGGGGCGGGGGTGGGGGTGAATCAGTATTAGTAAAATTAATAATATTTTTCTTTTCATACTCAAATTCATATACGCTACTTCAGTGAAGGTAACTCGAGTGTACACACAGTTGTGTTTAAGGCAACCAATGTATATCAAGAAAACTTATGATTCGGTTAATTCACCATATGTTAATATTTAATGAGTGCATCAATACTTCATTAACCATATAAATAGTAATCATGTGCAGTAATATCAGAAGAAACCATCACACATAAGAAACACACATGAAGACCAAGATATAAGGTGGAAACCCGAAGCAAGACAAAAACCACCTGTTGTTGTCTTCTTTTTAATATAAGAAAAAATGGTTTACATTCTTGTACTAGTGCAGACTCATACTAGTACGCAAGAACCCACCTACAGAAGGCTACAACCTCCTCTCACTCTCCAGGCCCTATTGGAAGCGAGCTACAGCCCCCCGAGCTACAACGTTTCATAAATTTTCAGACTGGATACTCCTAGAACACAACACCATAATTTGAAGGCCACTTTTCATCCAATTTTCATATTGGACCCATCAACAACATTGAAGCTCAAAATCAATCACCCCTGGAATAAAATCATTGCATTAAACAATCATTGAATACTCAATCATCAATATCTGAATGACACACAACTAAATCATTGAAGGCCTATCATCAAAACATAGTCACCAAAACACAGAGAAGAACCCAGAACTCTCCAGCAACCACTAGAACAAAATGCAAATTCAAATACTATAATGTATACACTACTCTAATGAACCGAACCAACGTGTATATGTGCTTTTACCAAAGCAAACTCGTGTACAGATCTACAAGTACTAACTTTAAAAACTTCATAACTACTTCAAAATTCAGTAATACGTAGATCATAACATTTGCAGAATAATGTTACATGCGTTAGTATTTAGATCTAGTCTATCCATTATCAAACCACATAATGATAGTAGATTCCAAGCATTAAGATCTCGATCCATCATCCATCATCATCCACATAGGTGCATGCTTAGCTGAGATCAAGAAAATCATCACAAACCCATAACCTACATAGTAGATCTCACACTTCATCAGATATTCATTACTTGCACACCTTGGCCTAATGATCTTCTCCTCCTTATATATTTTTTGGCTTTTCTCAATACCATGGACAAAAACCACTTAGGACCAATACCTTGGACCAAATACCTAGGGTCAATACCTCGAACTAGATACCTTGGACCAATACCATGGATCAAATACCTCAGACCAAAGACTTAGTTTCCTAACATATACGTGCATTTCCTTCTGTGAAAGTGCATGTGTACATATATGATACTTTTGTTCAGTGAACTTACATGTATACACAGTTTGGTCAAGGTGAACTTGCGTATACCTCTCTTTCTTCTTCTTTGTAGTCTGATCTATGATTCTTTGTTGTTGACATGCTACACCATGATCTTCCATTTGAGTGAGTTGCCATCAAGGAAAACACCATTATCATAATTCCAACAATCTCCCCCTTTAGACTTGATGGCAACAGCAACACCAAGACACTTTCCCCCTTTAACATCAAGGGCAAAGGGCGAACCAAGATATTGTCCCCCTTTGATATACATTATGTTATCCATGTTCCCCCTAAGCGTATGCAGAGTCTGCAAAACTATTTTTCAAAATAATAACATGATTCTACAACTCAATTAAGTGAGTATGACCTTCCTATCACCATGACTTATACATACATCAATGTCCCAACCAAGTGGGGATGCACCACATGTTTATACATCACTAAAATAGAAATTATTATATCATCCTTCCCATGCATAGTGGGGTTAGAAATTACATCATATGACTCATGGGTATTTAAAAGATATACATGACATTTAGACCAAAGATATAAACAAGACCATGATAGTCATCAACAACTATCATACACCATAAGCATCTGTCAGCAACATCAGCAACCTGTATATGTCCATTATCATTTCAATGTAAATATAATCAGCCTATGAGAAAGTATGTTTCATATAGATATCAACTCATCCTCTTGATCTCATCAATATCAACTTGCTTCATTTCCTTAGTAGAAAGAGCCTTATCATAACCTTCCATGAATCAACTAAGCATATGTCATATCTCCAAGTAGTAACACAAAATCATTCACATCATATCATGTGCATGTGAAAACACCATAGTCATCATCTATGACCATAACATCATCATCAAGAACTGAATGATATTTCCACAAGATCCCTCAATATATCAACCATGTATCATCACAAATCATCCACAATCACCCATAAATCTTATCTGAATAACAACTATGTAACCCCAGGCAATACAAATATCATCATCATAGGAAACTTATAATGCAACATAGTATGATGTGTACCAAAGACTTCTAAACATAATGCCAACAATGCATTATTAGAAGCATATGCTCCCTATGAACCTGTGCCACATGTTCTCTGTCAGATTCTGATTATTGCATATATTAGTAAGAAATATCAAGGCATCATCGTCAATCATATATACATCAACTTATCAAAAAATTATGAGGATCAACACATTTCTACATATCTTCATCAGATTATAACCATCATTAAACAAAGTAGATAATTGACTCGACAATATCAGACTCCTTTTGCTAAGTCTGTCCCGCTACTTTTTCTTCAAAACACCATATACATGACCGTAGAACTTCTAACTCATGTATATATGTGACTTGTCTTTATGAAATAGGTGTATGAGATTTAGAACACTAAAGTTTCACACTTTCAGCTCCGCCAGAGTTTCTTGTGTTTCTACACTGTGCTATGCCATATAATCCTGACTATACTTCCTTCTTCCTCCATATCTTCGAGTGTGATGATGTTTTCTCCTTTTGGTATGGTGCCAAAACTTTGCTCCTACATTCCTTTGATATATGTCCAAATTTGTTACATGCATAACATCTTATATGTTTCATATTCATTCTTTGGTAGTCAATGGCTTTGTGAACAAACATCTTGCAAGAAAAGCAATATCCCTTAAAGTACCTAGAAGTTGATGATCATTCTATGGGATGGCCTTGAACCATTCTAATTTTGCATCTCGCCGCAAAATGTCAAAAGTTATGACATATAAAACATTAAACATTATTCATTTTAGGAAATCACCGACTACCACTTCCAAAGTTAGGAGTAAAAGCTTTTCCTTGAAGAATTTCTTTCCTTGGTTGTTGATGGGTTGTCGTCTCATCTCCTTGTTGAGCATTTCAAATTTTGCATTAGAGCTCCTTGCCTCACCTTGTGAGCTAGATTCACCTTCAACAGATTTGTGAAAACCAAGACTAGTTTTGATGGTAGGAGACCTTTGACTACTAAGAATATCATCCAAAATCTTAGTATTGTTTTGAAATCATAACAACTTATCCTTTTCTTCTAATTTACCTTTTAAGATATTTACCTCAACTTGATAATGTTCTTCTTTTTCCAAATATTTCTTCTTCAATATTTCTTCAGACTTTCTTCCTTCTTCCACTTGTTGCCTTAATTTGAGAATCTCATTTTCTTGTTCTTAATCTACTTGAGGTAGTCCTTCATTCTTCTTTTTTTCAAGATCTTATTTTATAGAGAGGATCTTAGCTTCAAGACTTATATAGAAGCTGGATCTATCTTTAAGTCTTTAAATTTTTATACTTTGATCATCTATTTCATTTCTTAATGATATCACTTCATCCTACGACTGCTTCCTTACCTTGTTTCAATCCTCCAGATGAGCTTTTAATATGGTAACTTCTTCTTTGAAGGCATGCTCCCTTTTGTTAATATATCTTGTTGACCTCTAATTTTATCTAGTGCTTCATTTGCTTGTTCATCTTCAATCTGAGGTGATTCAAAATTTGAATCCTTGTGTCTCATGTTGTCATTGTTTCTTTGAGATGTCTTCTTCTTCTAACGCTCTTTCTTCTTTCGCTTCTTCCCCACTGTTCTATGGATCTCCTTCAAGCGATCAAGCTTCTACCAAAGGACCTACTCTGATACCAATTGTTGGAGATAATGTTAGGGGGAAGTGAATTAGTATTAGTCAAATCAATAATATTTTTCTTTTCATACTCAAATTCCTATACTCTACTTCAATGAAGGTAACTCGCATGTACATGCAATTGTGTTTAAGGCAACCAACATATATCAAGCAAACTTACGATTCAGTTAATTCATCATATGTTGATCTTTAATCAGTGCATCAATACTTCATTAACCATATAAATAGTAATCATGTGCAATAATATCAGAAGAAACCGTCATTTCATAAGAAACACACATGAACACCAAGATATAAGGTGGAAACCTAGTGCGGGACAAAAACCACCTACTGTTGTCTTCTTTTTAATATAAGAAAAACCTATTTACAATCTTGTAATGGTGAAAACTCATACCAGTATATAGGCACCCACCTACAGAAGGCTACAACCTTCTCTTGTTCTCCAACTTCTACTGCAAGGGAGCTACAAACCCCTAGCTCTTGTACTAGCTGATATGTTTACTAGTATGTAGGTGTCGACCTAGTGAAGGCTACAACCTTCACTTTTTTCCAGCTTCTATTGGAAGGGAGCTCCAAACCCTTGGGTCTTGTACTAGCCGATATGTTTACCAGTACGTAGGCACCAACCTATAGAAGGCTATGACCTTCTCTCTTCCTCGAGGGACCATGTTTCATAAATTTTTAGACTAGGTACTCCTGGAACACAACACCATAATATGAAGGCCACGTTTCATCCAATTTTCATACTGGACCCATCAACAACATTGAAGCTAAAAATCAATCACCACTGCAATACAACCATTGCATTAACCAATCATTGAATACTCAATCATCAATCTCTGAATCACGAAAGGCATGTCATCAAAACACAGTCACCAAAACATAGAGCATAACCCATATCTCTACTACAACCACTAGAACTAACTACAAATTCAGATATCATCATGTATACGCTACTTTGATGAACTAAAAAAATGTGTATACACACTTTTACCAAACTGAACCTGCATAAGATCTATAAATACTAACTTTAAAAACTCCACAGCAATTTCAAAATTGATTCATACCCATATCATAACATTTGCAGCATAAAACATGCATCAATATTCAGATCTAGTCTATCCATGCTCAAACCACATAATTATATTACATTTCAAGCCTTAAGATCCTGATCCATCATCCATCATCATCCACATAGGTGCATCCTTAGTTCAAATCAAGCAAACCATCACAAACCCATAACCTGTGTACTAGATCTCACACTTCATTAGGTATTCAATACTTGCACACCTTGGCCTAATTACCTTCTCCTCCTTATATAGTTTTAGGCATTTCTCAATACCATGGACCAAAACCACTTAGGACCAATACCTTGGACCAAATACCTAGGGTCAATACCTAGGACCAGATACCTTGGACTAATAACATGGATGAAAATACCATGGACCAAATACCTCGGACCAAAAACTTATTTTCCTAACCTATACGCGTTTTTGCTTCTGGGAAAGTGTGCGTGTATGTGTGTGCTACTTGTGTTCAGTGAACGTGTATACGCAACATGGTCAACGTGAACCTACATATACCTCTCTTTCTTCTTCTTTGTAGTCTAATCTGTGATTCTTTGCTATTGGCATGCTCCACCATGATCTACCATCTGAGTGAGTTGCCATCAAGGACAACACCTATATCATAATGCCAAAACCTTCATCCCTTGGTTCTTTCTCCTATTACAAATACCCTACGCATGCTCATAACCAAGGAAATCTTCTAAAGACCTATAAACCACAAAACAAGCTCTTGATTTCGAGTTATAGTGATATCTTCGGCCATATATATGAACCCTCTTAACCATTATGTGGTACAAATGATATAAGTGGCTCCTTTACTTATTTTTTAAATTACAAATATATGCACTCACAAGGTATATAGGATCATATATTCATGTAAGCTATGAATTTGAAGGCTTGTACACTCCACCAAAAGTGACTTATTATTATTGAACTACAATGAAATGGAACATTTCTTATATATGATGCATTACAGCCTCATATATTTCATGTGGGATAATTTTCCTGAATTGTTTTTGTATTGAAAGGACATACAAGTATACATTATCATTGGTTATTTCTCCTAAAATTTGATATACCTACCTCATTCAACTATTGTAGATAATATATAGAAAAGTGGATTCATAGTTTTATTTTTATTTGTAGATTGTTGATTTCAATTGGCGATCTCTCTACATATGAAAATGTGCCGAAACTGTGTGAACTTTCTCATAGCCAATATATCATTATAAGAATATCAAATGTATTATTTCACTCTCCATTAGAATAATTATTCAAAATTGGCCAATGAAATTGATAATCAAATGACAAAGAAATAGTCTTCCAAATAAATTGCATAGTGAATAACTCATGTAGGCTTGCTTAGAATACTTGACAGTATTGAAGAGAACTGGTTAAATCAGTAAGGTTAAAAAAACAAATTGAATGGATATAGCATGTGTTAAAAGACAGTAATTTCATCATATATTTTATTTCTATTTTACGGTTATAAAAAAGAAAAAGAAAAAAGAGAAGTTACTAAAAGGTGAATGAAAAAAGATAGAGGGATAGTAAAAAACTTATGTTTTTTAAATGAGTGCATTAACAACAATTATGTTAAAAATATTCATATATGCACTTTGTAAATGGAAACCAGATATGTGATGACTTGGGGAATCTATTAAAGACTTGGAAGGATTGTAAGATAGAAGAATCTTCAGTAAGAAAAACAAAAATTCCATGTGATGTTCATTGGATAATACCAGTTAAAGAAAACCCACTGAATACAAAGTCAATTTCATATACAATCTGGAATTTAAATTAAACCTAGATGAATGGAGGGTAAAAAGGTGTATGAACAATTTTGATATTTTGGATTATATTATAAAGATAGATCAAAAGAAAGAAAACGAAGAATAAATGAATGTAAATTGTTGGTAAAAATAAGAAGTCATTAGAGATAAATAGATAAACAAATGAATTTACGAGAATCATATTTACGTAACTAGTCAAGAAGTTTCAACTATGAGAATATTAAAATTTTGGATACAATTTGAAAACTGAAGTAAAGAATATAGTTGTTTGACATGCATTCGATGATTGAGCCAATTTCCATTCCACAATGGTTGACACCATTCATTTGCAAGAAGATCTATAAAAGGAAACATATTTGACTCTACAAAGGATTCCGATTTTCCATATACCTACCTGCTATGAGGATAGCTTCTTTCTAGGATTATTCTAGGGTACAAAGGCAAAGTTATATAGGTAAAATGTTAATTGAAGGAATAAATGATGATCTCATGAAGCCATTGATCTATTTAATGGTAACGTTTTCCACTCTTTCATATCTTATGAACCATTTTATGCATACTTGTATTGATAGGTTGAAGCAATAAAATAAATTTTAGTCACCAATCTTAATTCCCCTGCATTCTGCAACATTTCATTTCCTCTTCACAATGTTTTCATTCATTTATCTTTGTTTTGTTTATTAAAAAACTTTATTGTTAAGGTGCTCTGTAAATAAATTTTTATTAGATGAATATTTTTTTATTCTTTCTTTAAATTCAACTCTTAGGTCTTAGTTTATGGCATATTATAGCACCTTTCAGTACTCTTGTAGACGAGATGGTCCTGTATGGCCCTGGAAACCCCCTTTCCCTTTCATAATTGACTTGATCTTAAAAGAATGTTTTTCAAATTAAATACATTACTTTTCCCACTACAAAAACAATTACACATGAAATTTGTATGAATTATATCCAAGTACAACATTTAAATTTTTTTTTTTTTGCTTAAGCAAGTGTCAGTCCTTCTATTTCATTATGCAAAAATTACTTTACAATATTTACAAATGTCCATCCGATGCTGAAGAAATAGGAGATATATAAAAAATCTCACTCTCAAAGGTTAAAAAACTAGCCTTACAAGGAAAACCTCAAAACTCTAAGACAACGAACCCTATTTTTATCCTGAGTTTGGAGGGAAAAGCCCTTGGGATTTTTCGCACCCCAGTCCGACAAAAAGCTCCAAGAATCAGCGTCATCCATCTCTGCACCCAATCCGATGACCAAGGAGTAGATCGCCCAACAAAATTGATTGGTGTTTAACATTCCCGACCCACAAAATAATTCGAATGGTCATGACCGTTGATCCCCGCTGCTAGATCCAACGGATGATAATGATTTCGCATCGACCGAGATGACCAAACGATAGTGTGTGATTGAAGGCAGTATATGAAACCACCTCCATGCCATGTGTTGAATTCCATATGAGAATGCTTCGAAATCGCAGAAACCAGATTTCGATTGAGGGCAGCGTGATCAACCAAAAACCACCCAAGAAGCAGTTTTACTTCCTAGAGCCCTAAGTTCTATGAAAACCTGCTACCGGAAAATTTGTGGTTATGTTCCAGATTCATTTTTCCTTCTTCTAAACCTGGAACCCCCTGATTGACCCCTTGATAACCATTCGATATCCAGTGATGTCCATTCCACTTATCCCTGGATTTTGTGTGACCAATAGTGTTTTGTCCCTCACCCAAAAACATCTTGCCTGAAACCTTAGATGCATACAGAGGATAAACACTTCAAGCTCGCGTCTATGGCTTTGTTTATAAACACGACCCTATCTTCTTCCGCTTGCTCGAAACAAAGTGCTCTCAGTCTGCTTTGTCTCAACTCATGCCACTTCATCATAATCCTGTCTTCGGTGCAGCTGACATCTTGATTGGCAAGAAGATCCACCAGCTTGTTGGCCTATCTTCGAACATGGTAGAAACTGAAAGTGCGAAAACTTTGAATATGACTCTGAATTATTTGGAAAGCTTAGATGAATTTCCATTGTTTAAAGACCTTCTCTGGAGTTGTTCCACTACTAATTCTTTTCACCGAGTTGATGGTAAATTTAGAGTCTGCTTCTATTATTACATTCCGACAGTTGTTTTGATTCAGCAATTCTAGGCTATGCTCCAAAGCCATTAGCTATGCCATATTATTGGTGGTCGTAACTAAGTGATAGTGGAAGATGTAGATGATACTTCCCTCTGCATCCCTTAAAATGCCTCCATACCCAACAGTTCCCGAGTTTCCTTTTGAAGCCCCATCAATGTTGTACTTCAAATATCCTCTCGGGGGAGGATGCCAAAAATCCTTCTCCTTGTCCTTTGAAATAACCTTTCTGTCTATGCCTTGTAGAGTGAGTCCCTACATACCCAGCTGCTTGAGAATTTTTGTGTCTGTATCTAAGGGAGTATTTTTAGGGTATTTGCAAATAGAGGAACTCACTGCCTCCGTTAGCTATTTCAGGATCAACTCTAGCAGTCATTGTGAAGGATTCTTTTCATCCTTAAAGATCCTTTTGTTCGTTTCTTTCCAAACATTCCATATAATAAAGCTTCGTGTTAGGGACCAAGATGAATTGAGAAATGCATGATTCAAAAAAATTC
The DNA here is from genome assembly GCA_000404065.3 of Pinus taeda. Lineage (NCBI taxonomy): Eukaryota > Viridiplantae > Streptophyta > Pinopsida > Pinales > Pinaceae > Pinus > Pinus taeda. The sequence goes on from APFE030866754.1 coordinate 137,774, forward strand.
TCCTCTAGTTATAGAGAGTATTACTGATACTCCCTCTGTCCCTGGCAGTTTGTTGAAAGATAGTGGCAAAAAGGTCCCATAAGCAGGAGGTAAACATGCAGATGTTGAGTATATGCTCAATTGTTTCCTCTTGAGCTTCATAGAGCTGGCATCTTGAAGGCGCTAGAACCCCCCCTTTTCCTGATATTATCCCAAGTTAAGATTTTCTTGTGGTGTACCAACCACATGAAGAGTTTTATTTTCATCCACCCTTGGTGCCTCCAAAGATTCTACCATTTTTTGTCTTGAACCTGGGGGTCCCTTGCTTAGAGAATACCTTTAACTTCCTTAAGATTGAAGGTTCCCTCTTTATTATTTCCCCATCTTAGTAGGCCTTGTCCCCTTGATACTAAGATCTTCCTTTGATCCACCATTTTCATGAGTTCCTTGGCTTTTATTTTGAGGGGATTATTATTTCTACAATCATTGTGTCTCCAAATTCTCCATTTTTCTATAATATGTGTATGATCCCAGTAATCCTTTACCTTAATTAATTCTTGGGAATTTGTCTCCTACTTAAGGTCAAGGAAGCCCTCTTTTAACATAATATGTTCTTTTTGCCACTTGTCTTCCCAGAAAAGAGCTAGATCTCTTGCTATGATCTCCGAGAAACTATTTTCTTGAACTAGATTTCTATTCTCCCAGACTTTGTTCCAGATATGCGAGCCCTTTATAATTCCTAACATTCTTATGAGATCACTATTTTTCCAGGAGCTCACATATTTTTCTTTCCATAAATTTTCCCATTGGGCCATTAGATTCTGAACCCAACACCACCAAAGTTTGGCCCATTAAACGTTGTTGAGAATTTCCTGATCATCCAAGCCTAGCCCTCTGTGGCTTTTGTGTTTACAAATTTTCCCCCAAGACACTAAGGCCCATTTTTTCGTAATTTCATCCTTTCCCCAAATAAAGTTCTTTGGATATTTTTGAATTGCTATAAAAATCCTCTTAGAACTAGGAGGGTTGTTAGCATAACTATAGGGATTGCTTGTAGAACTGCTTTTGTAAGCACCAACCTGCCAGTGAGATTTAAAGATCTGCTGGTCCATTTAATGACCTTATCGTGTAACTTATTGATCAATGGTTCCCAAATGCTCTCGAGCATTGGTTTAGTAGTGAGAGGGACCCCTAAATATTTAGATGGCAGAAAATCCCTTTGAAAACCTAGAATTCTGGAAATGCTTTTCTGAATAGCAATATTGGTATTGAAGAAAACGATTTTTGATTTGGAGAGATTAACTTCCATACCTGAAGCCAAGGCAAATAGATTTAGGATTTTTTTGTAGGCTAAAGCTTCTTTGACTGTAGGAATACCCTTTAACATGGTGTCATCTACAAATTGTTGGTGAGTCAAGGCCTGACCATTATCAGTTAGTTGCAGACCCTTGATCTTTCATGTGGCTTTGGCATGCTTGATAGGCCATCCTAGTCCTTCCATCATTAGGATGAAGAGAAAGGGAGAGAGCGGGTCTCCCTATCTAAGTCCTCTTGAAGGATTGAAAATCTTAGAGGGAGAGCCATTCACCAGAATTGAAAAGCTGGGAGAACTCACCAGAGCCATTACCCATGTGACCCAGTTATGATCAAAACCAAAAACAATAAGAATTAATTTGATATAGAGCGAGTTCACTTTATCATAATCTTTGGCTATATCCAATTGCATAATCATGCCCACCTGCTTGTTGCTTGATAAAGAGTGAACCACCTCGTGAGCTTGAATGATGTTGTCAAGAATTTGCCTGCCTTCCACATAACCGGATTGTTCCCCCTGAAACCAAAACAGGGAGGAGAGGTTTGAGTTTGTTGACCACTACCTTAGATATTATCTTGTAAGCCACATTGCATAAATGTATGGGTATATACTTCTCCAGTGTTTGAGCATTATCTTGTTTAGGTATCAGGGCAATAAAGGAGGTATTGATCACTCTCAGAACGGTTCTGTTCACCCAGGAATCCTCAACAACCTACAAAATATACTGATTAACTATACTCCAGCAAGCTTTAAAAAAGTCCACATTGAAGCCATCCAGGCCTGGTGCTTTGCCATTCTACATGTCTTTGAGGACTTCACTGATCTCCTCTTCCATTACTAGCCCGTTAAGGTTGAACTTATCCTCTCCGGATACCAGCTTCAGTATATGACACGGTACCTCCCTGATGAAATTCTCTCTGTCTAAATTGTTCTCCTACGTTATGCCTTGGAAGTGCTGGACTAGCACCACTTCTATGGCCTCATATGATTTCTGAAGCTCCCCCTCCTCAATATTTATTGAAGAACTTCTGTTGTAATCTTTGTTGGCAATGGTGGATTTGTGAAAAAAAATTATGTTACGTTCTCCTTCTTTTAGCCATTGAACTCTAGACTTTTGTCTCTAGAAAATTTCCTCATGTTTACATAGATTTTTCCAATCTTGATGATGCTTATCAACTTGCTCACTTTTGACTTTATCAAAGCCTTCTGTGATCAGAGCTTCATTGGGAACTTGCATTTTGTTTTCAATAGATTTTTTTCCTCTAAAATATTACCAAAATCCTTCTTGTTCCACTCTTTGAGCTGGAGCTCGATGTGCTTAATTCTCTTATGAAGTAGGAACATGCTTGTCCCCTAGATCTACAAATCTTTTGACCACCATTTTTCAATATTGCTTATGAAATCTAGGTGGGTTAGCTAGATGTCTTCAAATCTGAAAGGTCTGTTGCTGGGAATACCAATGCCCTTGATCTCCAATTGAACCAGCCAGTGATCTGAGCCTCCAAAAGGAAAAATTCTGGACATAACTTCTTGATCTATTAGCATAAGGTCCTGTCAGATAATAAATATGTGTAACTTGGAAGCTATGTGGGCTTCTCCTCCTCTTTTTTTGTTCCAGGTAAAGAGGCCCTTATTCATATCTATATCTACTAGTTTCATATTATTTGTAAAGGTTCGAAACTGTGAGTCTTTGCTAAGAGTTTTAGTTCCCCCCTTTTTCTTCTAAAGTGACTGGATGATGTTGAAGTCCCCTCCCATGATTGATGGAATTCCTGTGTGTCTCTTTCTGAGGTACACAAGAGACTCTAGGAACCTGAGCTTTTCATCCATTTTTTGAGGGCCATACACATTCATGACTAGATAAGTATTCCTCTCTCCTACAGGTTGAATAACTACTGATAAGTAATTCCTTGATGCCTCCACATCATTATGTCAATTTTAAGGGGATTCCAAAGGGTGATAATTCCCCCCACTATGTGCTCTACTTTAACTTCTAAAAACTCAAATCTACTAAGCCATTTGCTATGGAGTTGTCTTAATTTCTAAATGGAACACTTCATTTCTTGGATGAAGATAAGATCTGACATTGCTTGTTTCATTCTATTACTAAGCAACCTTCGCTTTCTCTTACTTCCTAGACCCCTAATATTCCAAGATGTGAATTTCATAATTAAAGATTTGTGAACGAATAATGGCTAGGTATTTCATCTTACCTGAGTCTATCACTAACTTTCCACACTCCATCAAGAGTTCATTCTGTTTTTCTCTACCTCTCTCTTTTCCTGGGTTTCTAGTAGCTATCCGAGGAGTTGTTTTCATCGTCTTCACACCTCTGTTGTCCTACTTGTTAATGTTTCTCCCCTTCTCTAGTCCTTTGGCCTGAGTTTTCCATAAGAACAGTTGTTGTATTATGTTGATCTCTTCTTGTGGAAATGATTCAACCCCTCCCATCGTTCCCTGAAATAGGAACCCTTCTAGATCTAGGTGTTCTTTATCGAGAATCGCTTGAAGATCATGATCCTCCTGCTCCATTTCACTCTGGGTCATTTCCTGATCCATCTCCAGTTTTGTATCACTAATCACGGTTACCTTCTGAAACTCAATATCCTCCATATGTTCGCCCTTTTCTTCTACCTCCTTTTCCACAAGACTTCCTTCCATTACTAGATCTTCTTTTGCTGTCTCTTCTTCTTCTTCCAGAACGTGGAATTTGTTCTGATTGACCTATTTCCCTTCATTTAGATGTAAATTTTTCCATCTCTTGCCGCCTTTTCCTCTATTAGTCACTTTGTTAAAGCTTTCTGTATCCTTCATTGTGTTAGCTTTGCTTTTGTTTATTGCTTTACCAAGAGGGCAGTCTCTGATTAGATGCCCACGTTCATGACATCTGTGGCATATGAACGGAATGTGCTCATAGTCTATTGTTTGTATCCATTCTTCATGACAAACTTCCAATATCACCTCATCCAGAAGAGCTCTTAAGAGGTCCATTTCCACACAAATCCTAGCAAAGGACATATATTTTCCTTTTCTGGTAGCTTCGGAAGCTTTGACAAAAATTCCTAATTTATTGCCTATGGTAGCTAGCGACTCATTTTGCCAATAATCAAGAGGTAGAGAGTAGAGCCTTACCGAGACTAGTACCGAAGTGAAAGTCTCCCTTTCTGGGATAAAACTCATCATCCAAGGCTGCATATAGAGGCTCGTTGTAGCATAAAAGTAGGGCCCTCCTTCAAACACTCTGTCTTTGTCTTCAATATTTGTAAACACCACTGTGAAGAAACCCTTTGATCCAAGATGTAGGTCTATTCTCCGTTTAGGTTTCCAGTGGTATTTGATCCATGTCTGTAACTCTTTTTCTGTGGGCCATACTCCCATGAACTTGCAAATGATAGCATAAGTCCTCACGTGCTCTCTGTGTGCCTGCAGAGCTGGATCATTTAAGACTACTCTAGGTGTGAACTCAATTTTGGGTTTGTAGGGTCCCTTTTGTTTTTTTATCTTGAGAATCATGTTTTTTGTCTTCTTCCTCCTTGTCTTTAGTGTTGAACTTTTCCTTATTTTTAGTTCCTGCTATATCTTCTTCCACATTCCTATTCCCTTTCGCATCAGTACCTTCGACATTCTCAAGAGGTTTCTTGCCTCTGCTTGCTACGACCTCCTTATAGGAGGGAGTGGGCCTCCCTCCTCCACGGCTCTCCATGGAGCTCGACCTCTGAAACTTATCTGCAACCCTGGTTTGTCGCCTTGCATTTCGCTCCCGTTGCCTCCCCCATTTCGTCGTTGGTGAATAACATTTTAAAGATTGAAACAGTAACTGAAAAACTATTTTTTGGGTAGGGTTTATGGGTTTTACAAAAATCCCTCCTATAACAGCCTGTGTGTAACTGAAATAAGCAATTTGAGGTGGTATATATATACCTCTTTTATAGTCGCTTAATGGATATCATATAAGAGGTATTGATATTATACCCAAACTCCCCTAGATCAAGTTTTCTTTCATGTGCCTCTTACACTATGAGCCTATAGGAAACTCTTGCTTCCTTTCATAGATATTCAATTATCTTATATAGAATATCCTTTGAATTTATTATAGATAAAAAAATTGTTGCCTCACGTTCGACGGATAGAGTTGAAGGTTTCACCAATACATTTGGCTAGGATCAGTTTATAGTTTTCCTATACTTGTTGCTATTCATTAGTAAAGAAGCTCATGTCTTGTTCCTAAAATATTTTTTCATGCTATGAATGTTAAATTCTCATTGTATTTATGATCATCTAACATATCTATATGTATTTACTTTGAATTCTATTATATGTCTATTCTTATGCAATTGATTTGTAGGTTTGCACATTTTGGAGGAAGCAGAGCGTTTGGACCCTACACAAACTAGCTCAAATGTAGGACCCCAAGGTACATCTCGTATCCAAAGTTTTGTTAATTCAAACATTTGACATGATTGCATGAGTGTTCTTTATTGTTTTCATATTTATTTATGTTTTAGTTTTCGACCTTGGCTCTTGGGAATCTTTCCCACCAACATGAGCCAAGTTCTTTTAATATTTATTTAAGCTTTGGTTGTTTTAATTTCAATTTTCCTTTCATTTAATTTTAGTTTTTGTTAATACATTTAGTATTTTAATTTTTTACTTGTTTCTTTTCTATTTTGTTTATGGTTAAAAAATAAAAATAAAAGTCGCTTTCATCATGGTGACATCCCATTTTTCACACAAAGTTAAAAATTGAGGTCCCATTTTGAAATTTTTTGTTGTGGCTTATTTAGTCCCTAGGGAGGCCGAGGTTCCACCCCCTTTCCCATCACTAGGTTGTGCTTTATGAATGTTGTTAGTTGCAATTTCTTTGGTAATGGGAGTGATGGGTGTAGCTAAAAATTCTTTCAAGGAACTTAGACATTGGATGCCTATTTTTTCTCAATCACATTTTCATTTTATGATTCAAAGAGAAATTTAGGTAGGGAAGAAGCATGATTTCTCATCACATTCAATTTTTGTTTTATATGAACGGTATTGCATTCTATAGTAATATCAAGTATGTTTCCACATAAATCAAGCATATCCATATTTTCTGAAAATGTTGAAGAGAGTGTCGCAAAATAATGAATCTTTATAAATAAAAATTTTATGTAATGTAACATCATGGTTGTTTCAACCCGTGTCAAGATGCATCTCTTCAAATCAAAAATAAAAGCACTTGAAATATGTTGTAGTAGTGGATTACAATGAAAATGGAGTACACATTTTTTGATTTAATAAAATTAATAGATGTTATGCTTAACTCTTTAATTTTTTATGATTAAATTTGATAATAGGAGATTAAATAAAGATAATATTGTCATATTCGAAAAGTCCCTATCTCTTCTAAGTATTTTCAAACATAAAGCCTTGCTATTATCCTCATCGTAATAATGTGGTTTCATTGTTGTGAAGTGTGAGATTTTGAGCATGGGAGGAGTGTAGTTTACAAACATTTTATTACTATATATTATTTGTAGGTATAAGGAATACAAAGCTAATGTAGATGACCAAGATAAAATTCTCTACTGAACATGAATTTAATTTGAAGAGATATAAACTTAATATAGATATAAATTGTAAACTCCAGCATGGAGAAATTACACATCTTCTACATACTAAAATTTAAAAAACACTAAATAAAATATAAAGTTAATATATATACAAAAAGTAAACTGCATGTTGAATATAGAAGTAATTAAACATCTTCCTATTAAATAATATAAAAATATTTTAGATACACACATTTCACAATAAAAATATATTAATAAAATACTTGCTAGTTTCTTTGTATAAATGGAAATGCATGTTGAGGCATCACTCTAATCGTAGGAAAACCATGACACCCCTAAATACCCTCTAGGATTATGCTTTCACTCCTACTCTATGCTTCAGGTTCTTTCATCTTTATCCTATTTCTTTACATCTAAGGACAATTAGCTCTTATCCAAGCAGTAGTTTTAGAACATACTCTAGGCTCAATATGTATCATTCTTCCAACATGAAAATGATGTATTTATTTAATCCATGTCATGAATTTTAAATGTCAAAAATCAAAAGCTTAATGATAACATAACTTCATTTTATTAAATAATCCATTATTCTCTCTCACTACAACCCTTACAACATATTTCATTTATCCATTATTCTATGTCATTGGAATCCACTGCAACCTATTTCAATTGCCACGGCTTATTCTAAAGTGACCATGATGTTATAGACATGCTTTTTCCCTACCTAAAATAAGTATCCAATGTTTAGTACTAGTAAAGCATTGTCAACTACACTCATTTGTCCCATTAGAAAAGAAATTGTAGCTGACAACATTGATGAAAAAAAAAATCAAATCATGGGAAAGGGGAGTATTTTTTTGCCTCCTGACATACTAAACCAACCATAGTAGAAAAGAATCAAAATTTGCATAAAAATATTTAATTATATAATATTGATCATTTTCATTGAAGCTATTTTTTATGATGGTGCTTAATAAATTTCACTTTCTGAGCTCTTCCAATAACCAATTATGATGTTGATATAACTAGTGGTTTCACCATACCATTTTAACCAAAAAAACTAAAATATGTATACATAAAATTCATCAATACAAATAAGTAGTGGCATGCCACCACATAGTCCTTGTTTAGTATATATACATATTTTTATTTATAATGAACAACATATGAATTAAATATAAGTCGTCATCTTTATATATATATAGATGAATGACATATTTTGATTATTTTTTATGTCTACAAAATTCTGAGGAACATGCCGTTACCTGCGATAATGGTTGTCATCAGACACCATGGGAGATTTTTACTCAACGAATTTGTTTCCTCCCTTCTTCTTGATCTTTTCTCTATTGACAATAATTGTAGCATTACAGTCTTAAGAAGGATTTTTCATTTGTGTAACTTTTCACTCTTTTTCACTTTATTTTACATTTCATTTTTCTTACCATTTTTGCTTACTTAGACATTTAGATTCTTCCATTTGGGGAGTCTGTTAATAAAAAAATGTTTGGGTAAAAAAATAAATTTAAAAGAACTCTTTGAATGGGTTTCCTGAATCCTATATGGGTTGGAACAAAACAGATGAGGGCATGATACCTAAATCTACCACACAAATGTGAGATGCTAGAGTGTTAGTTACAAGGTTGCCTAAGTTTTTTATGCTCTTGTGATGTACTGCAACAAATTTTTCAGAACGATCGTGCCATGAATTCACTATGCAATCTTGTATGAATTTCCTATAGGGGTACCTTAGAACCTGCAACTAGTATTTTACATGGATTTGGGGTTTTGGGTTGTAGTATATCTAGAGAATAATGGAGAAATATTGATATGATCTAAAATAAATTTACAACTTGCAACGCAATATTAAATAAAATTCTCCATAACATATTCTCTTGTTTGAAGCTAGCATTTTCCCCATTGAAAGCATGGCTTTGCTTGGGTATATGATGTATAATAAGAAGCTATACAACATGAAATCCAAGGGGATCTGTAAAAATTACTCTGATTGTATTCAAAACCCCTACCTATCGGTTAATCAAGGCTAGCATAAGGGTGCCTAGTCCTAGCTTGACCATTAGGGAATAAAGGAGGGGGTCATATAAGAGAATAGAGATAATATTAAAAAAATATTAATTCTAAATTTAAGAATAAGTTATGGGACGATAAATAATTAAATGGAAAAATGAATCTTAGATATTATAGGGAGATGATCAACTCTACTCTTTCTTTCTAGAAACATATTTTTTCCTTCACCGGTTCTAACAATAAAATGAAAATTGAAATATAAGAACTAACTCGCATGAGCTTCGAAGTGAAATCAGCCATTGGCCTATTCTCAAAACACCTTCGGGCAAAAGAATTTCTCTCCTTTTTGATACTAAGAGAGTTGAAGATGACAATCACTTTCTCTTCACTTTCTTAGCCCTTACTCACATTTCTTCTCCTTTTCAAAACATTTACCTCATTACCAACCTTTTTGACTTTTTAAGTCAACAAAACTAGAGTGATCTCAAATTGATCCTCTCCCTTATTTTTTGATCATAGAAATAAAATATTAAAGAGTCTCAATCTCTTTCTTTCTTTCTTAAGGTTTTATCACTAGTATAAAATGTTGAAATTAGTGACCAAGTGACTAAAAGTGTTAGTCACCACAACTTTTCCAACTGAAATACTACCAAAAATGAGCAATCTTAAGTGACCCAACTAAAAACGACTAGCATAAATGACTAATTTAGTCTTAGGCTAAACTATACAACTACATAATAAGTAATGCAATAAAAAATGATTAATGTGAATGGCTAATTTAGTTTAGAAACAAAAATATGACTACATAAAAGTACTACAATAATAAAAATTAGTCATTTATGTTAGCCATTTTAATTGTGTCACTTCAACTATCTCAACTTACTAGTGATAGGGGATTCAAAGGCTATTATAAATTGTTTTAAAGGTTATACTTCCTTGAAAAAGTATTTATTGGATCAATAGATGATTAAAGTTACACAGTTGATTAAAACCTTCAAGTTTATATCCTTTGATCACATTAAGAAGGAATTAAATTCAAAGGCTTACTGCTAAGTCAAATACATTATGAAGAATACCTATAAAGAGAATAATACATTATGGAGAATAGTAAAACAAACCATCTTCCTCAATATTAGATTAATACCTAATTTAACATTGCAAAAAAAACAAATAACAACAACAACACAACCTATAAATATATTAATACCTTAGTTACTCTTTAATAATTATAAAAAAATGAAAATAAATATATGAATTTATCTATAATTTATTCCCTACATTAATTATGATGACCATTGTTGACTTCTAAAAGCCCAAAAAATTATCTTCTAAAAATGCCTTTATCCCAACTAGCCATAAATGTCAATCACTAGAGTGGTTAATCAACTATCAATTCAAAAGTAATACCTTAGTTGGGTGGAAAATTTAAAAATTACTCTTTATCTTCCTCAAACAACAAACCAAAGAGCCACCTCAAGTACCCATAAAAGTGAATTAATAAAGTTGTTAATCAACTATAAATTCAAGAGTACTACATCCTTAATTGTGTGGAAATTTTGAAAATTACTCTTTATCTTCTTCAAGCACAAAACCAAAGAGAAATTCACTACTTTGGAGATGTAGTAATTTACTTTGTTGCCAATAAAATATATGCTTAAGTTACATTTGAGATTGTGTCATGTGTTTGTTCATATTTTATCGCACCAATTATTATCACTATTTTGCCGATGTAGCATGTAGCATGCAAGCAGGCTTCATTTGCAAAAGAATTGATATTATACATGACCAATGTTTCTGTAAGTTTTTTGGTTCTAATTACATAACTCAACAATCTTGATCCTAACAAGAACGCCTCAACAAACATGACAAAATGAAGGAAGGATGTCGCATAGCCACACTCTCTATGATGGTTTTCATAGATTCCCAAGCTATAAAAATGGTTTGTATTCTAGTACCAAAGTGTGTAAACAATGAAAGGATTATATTCAAGCCTAAAGTGACATGTTGCACTCAAATTCTTATTTGAGTGTTGAGAATCATACTATATTAACACTTTGTTTGATCATCTCCTTAAATTATCACCTCACAAGAAGGCTTCAATTATGTGTATGAGGTGTGAGATTTATATCTTTCTACCAAATACCAAAGAAATCTTTTATATCCTAGCTAGATTTATATTTTCCATCACTTTTCTCATTTCCTTTTGTCATATGTATGTGTGGAGATAAGAATACCTTAATTCTATTTTATAGGAGGATCACTACATTGTAGGTGAGCAAGGAACCCTAACATTTTGATTTATTTGCATATTATTCGATCTATGTTGGCATATTCTAATAACAATGTTCATCATTGAATTCACATAATAATAGCCTCTTAGAAGTTAATCATTCCTCTTTCTATTATTTCAACTTGAGCATTAAACGCACTTGGAAATACTCTTCAAATACATGAATATTAAAAAATATTGGAAATATACTCCATCCAAAGGCCACTTTGATTTCATTGATAAATATTAAAAATACTTTCAATTTAAAAT
>APFE030866754.1:149200-164560 GCA_000404065.3 Pinus taeda
TTAATATAAAAAATAGATTAACCATTGAAAATCCAAATATTCTTAAAAACAAAATTGAAAATCAAATTATACATATGCCCTAAGCAACTTTTAACCAAACCCAACCTAAGCAAATAAAAAAAATTAACTGCCCTAAAAAATTAACTATATTTGACCCGCACTTAAAAAAATTGAAAATTAAATTCCTTTGAAAAGCAAAGCAACTTTTAAGCAAACCAACCCAAAACAAATAAAAAAAATTATTGTTTGCCCTAACCATTTAACTATATTTTGGTAGAAGTTCAAAAAAATGGAAATTAAATTCCTTTTAATGGCCAAGAAAATTTTAACCAAACCCAACTCAAAATAAATAAATAAAAATTGGTGTTTTCACTCAAAATTAGCCGCAATTAATTGATATTTAACCCTACAAGAGGTGTTTATAAAAACCCCACTTTTTTGTTTGGATTGTTTAGCTCTGATAATGCATCTGAGGAGTGAGGTCAATGAGCTTGGCCTCAATGGGTGGGGGTGGGGTGGAGGTGTTGTTCCAAGAAAAAACACCCAGATGATCTCACCCTAAACCTCATTCGCATCTTACAGTTAGGCGTGGAGTAGAAATCTGAGCCATGGCTGCCATTCGCTTGAGGAAGCCGATTTATGGCTATGAATGGAACTACTTACATAGACCAACATCAAGGCCTACTTTCCAATTTCTTTAGCAGTTGATCTCAAAAACTGGTGACTTTCCCAGAGAAGCCACGAAGCTTTCCTTCATCTCCACCCATGCTTCCTCCAGCATTGCCACTCTTTCATCATGAGAAAGGAAGCGTGATCTACACATTTCCTTAGCCAGGCCGGATCACAGATAAATTCTGCAATGGAAATTTGAATTATGCACATTTATGGGCTCCTGTCTGCAGTTAAAATATATGCTTATCTTCGTGTTTATCTCTCGCTCTGGGGGCTGCTTGTAACAGGTAAAGTCTACATGACAACAGTGGTGGTTCGGTTGATGGCGAATTATATAAAACAACCCTACGCCAACCATAGAGAACACTAGGAAGACCACAATCGCCCTTATAACTATGACTCTCTGCATGCACTAGACATCAATGGTTGCATGGTTTATGTATATATTGAGCTCCCATCATTAATTGTATGTATATATCTAAAGGTGCCTGCATATTGTGGTCTAATGTTTGTGGGTTGTGGGTTGTCATGGATTTGCACGGTTAGGCACATAAGAGATCTGTTGCTACTCCCATTATGTGGCAATCCGAGATTAATTATCGACATGTTGCGCTAAGCTTGGCATGCTGCCCTCCGAATGTGGGAATGGGCTATAATATTTGTAGGGAGAAGAATTCATTTTCATCCAACCTTCGAAATCATGATCTTCGTCGCCAAGTTTAGTGTGCAGGAGACGAAAATCGAGAGTAGACGATCAACGAGGCATTGAAGGGTGACTACTCCACGAAAGACAAGCAAGGTGGTGAAGTTGAAAAGTGTAATTAACATAGGCTACATTTTTATCATCCATTCTTATGTCAGTTGACGTTGGACAGAGAAAAGTCTGACAAGTGAAATATCAGTGTTGTTTATCGTTACATAATTTTCTTAAATGGCATAAGGTTTCCATCGTAATTGATGATCACACATATACATCGTTAAGTCGACCCTCCAAGAAACTTAAGACTCTGCAACTCCACAGATTTACCTGTCACCAAAATGCATTTTCCGCTTGGTGTTACCAATTCAGAGATCCCACCATTAGGAATAGAAATGAGAAAAAATAATTCTGAATATGGAATGTCGATCCAGTGTTACATGCTAATGAGTCATCCTTCCACTTCACTGCAGTTCTTAAATCATTCCGACCATCGCAGATTTGAAGTGGAAACCCTAATAAAATCCGTGCCTCCTGAGGTGGCCCAAATGGATGACCTAAGTGTCGTAGTCACCAAATCCACTAACCCAAGCCTGTATCCATATCCAGGCCTTATTCCAGCCTACGGTTGCAGATTTGATATTAATTGCCCCCATGAGTATTTACAAGACTTTGTCAATGGCGATAACAACGAGAGCGTTCATTGCATGCACCGGAAAATTGGGGCTATAGCAGCCCAACCAATGTCGCCATTTCATTCCAATGACCGTAGGTTTGCTAAACATGCATGCGAATTCAAATATAAACTCTCAAGTGAAAATAATACAATGACCGTAAAATGAGTGCGGTCATATTGGAACGGGAGATTCATATTATTTCAGAAAGGCAATGGTGCAGCGAGATGAATCAATCGATCACCAAAATGTGTTATTTTCTACTTCTCAAAGCATTAGGGTACTCTTTGTTTTATTTATTTATTTTTGGCATCTAAAGGAACTAACATTTGGCCTAACACACATAACTAGTAGTAAATTTGTAATAACAAATTTTTGAGACTTATTTACTAGTTATGTGGCTTATACAATTCTGTAAACCAACTCATAATTAGGGGATTTGAATATAAAATTTATAAATTTTATATAATACTCACATTATTTTAATGCCCCCTCTATGTGTTAATTACTCTTACTCTTTTCTATTTCATACTTTAGAATGGCCACTTCATCTTCAGTGCTACTTTAGTAATTCTTCGGTGTTACCATTGAAGAATTCAATTCTTCGTTCATGGGTGTATCAAAGAACACAAAGCACTTGGAGCAGGAGGGTGTTTTGTTGAAGGATTGGGCTTCAACGATATCCATGGAAAGAACCCATCACTATAGAGAAAGGGGAGCATGATGTCTAGATAGGGTGAATAGCCAGGCCGATTTGAGGACATGAGAAGGCATTCCATGTCGATGGAGAAATATGGGAAGCTTCCTTCATCGATAGAGAAAATCCCAAGGATATCAATTTCCGTTGTAAATGTGACTTCCTTCATGCAGTAGAATTCCTGAACTCATTCAGCCTGAGTTGTACCAGGCATTGAATTCAGGAACACCAATGATAATATTATGACCACCAAATCAGTTTGTATAAGACTCAATCTAGAAATTTTTTGTAGGAGTGACGAGGAAGCCATGAAAAATATGAAATTTCTATTGATTAGGAGCATAAGTATTTATATAGATCTACATGAGATAAAAGAGACTCCCATAATTAATTTTAACTTGGTCATTTCCCTTCCCTTTGGGCTTAGATATTCAGTTGACATCTTAGTAGATGGTAGCTATGTAAATTAGGTAGGTCCGTTGTTGGAGTAGGAACCATAAAAATACAATGTCTCAATTATCCTTTTGTTAGTTTTTAAATAAAGACCGCATAATGTGAGCATGTCAATTTTTAAATAAAGACTTCATGGTTTTTCTAATAAATTCATATTCATAGTAAATCGGGATATTAGTTTACCTTAAAAGAATATGGAGTTGTGCAAAACTCATATGGTTTGGGTGATGAGAGTGTGGACAATCAAGCTATGGCGTTGAGGTTTTCCAGAGATTGTATGTTTTACAATTACAGATTTCTAGGGTATCAAGGCACCTTGTTAGACAACAATGGGAGGCATTATTTTCAAAATTGTTACATTCAGGGCGTTGTTAGCTTCATATGTGGAAATGGAAAATCTATCTATCAGGTAATGGAAAATCTGTCTTTCGAATTAATTTTATTTTTTTGTTTCAATATCAATCTACAGTGATAATAAATAATACGATATTTTTGGTTTGTTGACCATAGCTAGCTACATGTCGTTCATGAACGTCTTGCCACATTTACGGCTCAGAAGAGAATGTCTACCTCCGAAGACCCAGGCTTCATATTTTTAACTTGCAAGTTAAAGAACAAAGGAAAAATGCATCTAGAGAGGCCACGGGGGCCTTTGCATTCAGAGGTAGAAGGCCACGATAATCAACATATGTTTATTGCAAATGATTTCAAGGAAGTTGTCTATCATGTACCAGACACAAATTTTGATGTTTTTGATCTCCACTTCTGCATGTTCTCCTCTAATTTGAAATATTTTTCTCTATGCTCACAACTAGAGTGTTTATAACAATTACATGGTTGGGATTTAATTTCTAGTAAGTATAATGTGGAATAGGGTAATGTTTATTTTTCTTTTTTATGTTATCCTCAAATTGGTCATTAAATCTGGAACCCATTGAATACATTATTTTTGTAATGGTATAAAATTCTATCGTGGCCTCTAGTCAGGGCCTCTCTTTAATGGATTATTGTTGCATGAATGATCTAGTGCCTTGACTAGTGACAACTCACACACTGTCTCTCGAGGCTATGTGATTGTGTGTTCGTGGATCTCAGGCTCAATCAAACCAAGCAAATCAAGAAACTTTTTAGTGACCAGTCCTCTTGTGGTAGCAACCATGCCTCTATTTAAGCCCTCTCTATATTAGTTCTAGAAGATGTAATGGGTGTATAATCAATTAAGTGATAGTGATCCTTCTTCATGTGGTCTGCGTTGTCTATTCCAGGGTTGGTTTGTAGTCTCTTTGCCTTTAGTAAGAGGGGTAATTTTCACTTCTCTTTCTCATCAACATGTCCTAGGACAATTGAATCAATTGATGTGCACCTTATCCACGAATGTAATAGTAACCAAGTTGTAAACCTCACTCTATCAATCTGCTAGCTTTCCAACACCTCTCGTGAATTATACTAGACTTATATGAAAAAGAGGGATCATAACCCTTTACCTATAGGTAAACCTCACACTAGAACTACTTCATCAGTGATGTTTCCTTGCACTCATACCAACCATTCATTATAAGCCTCTAACATTGAAACTTTAGAAGCCATTAATTAGAATCCTTACAAAAGCCACTCCCCACCTATTTGTAAAGACTCAAAGCTAGCCCACCAAAAATCCCTAGTATACTAGAGAATAAACACCTTGAAATCGAAATATTCTGGAATAAAATCATTTATTTAATTGTCTGAGGGATTCATCATATACTTTTGAATCATTGAGTTGTTTCTTTATTTGACTTACTTATGGGGTAAAATGATAAGGTTGGGAGAACCTGGCTAACTCCTTAGAGAAAAATTAGTGGTTCATTTTGAATGTGCAAAAGATTTTTACCCTCGTATAACCTACAAAGGAAATGATACACTTTAGAAGGGTTAACAATGGTATCATAGGAATGAAACACTACATGAATATATATTTTCCCCCTAGCCCTCCACCCACTTTTGCTTAACAATCATATCTATCGTGCTTCAATAAAATAGTTTCCTTGCTCCTTTATTATGGTATAAATGTGTCCCACCTAGGCCAAACGAAAAGGAAACATTACAAAGTGATTGAGTGGTGATGCTACTGCACAATTATTTTTAGTTATTCTTATATGGATAATATTATATGGAATGAAAAAAACAATCGTTATTAGGACGTTTTGTGTTTGAGAGGAGCGAGGAACGTGAAACAAAAATTACCTTAACTAACGAAACAATAGCTATACCCAGGCTCCCACGTCACTTGGATGGGTTGGAGATAGTGGCCACTTGGATGGGTTGGAGATAGTGGCCTATGCCAGAAGGGTATTGCTATAGAGTCATTGCCACTTTCCATATGAGACAAGTTGAAGCACACATTTTTTTTTTCTCATTCTAGAAACCTTTTCTTTTGTAAGTTTGACATTACTATACTGCCAGGCAATGAGCTGGAAAATATTATCATAAAGTAAGCCAGGAAAGATTTATTGGTTCATTATCTGTGAGCTGTAAAACTTATTTTTCATAAATGTGCAAAGATGGCCAAAAAAATCTAGTCACTTTAAGAAGAATTTTCTAGAACATATCTGAAATTTAGGTTTTTCAATCATCAACTTCCCCACAACATAAAAACAAATAAAACCTTCTTGTTGCATATTGTTGTGCGGAATCAAATTTCCCACAATATCATCAAAATTCAAAATCAAAATTCAAAATATTTTTATTGCATATCATTGTCCAATCAAGAACTGTATTAGGAAAAATCATCAAAGAAATAAAGATATTTCAGGTTTCTCCAATCAATCAAATTTAGGAATGGCAATGGATAGTTTGATATCCATTTACATATTCTAAAACTTGTTGATAGTTTGATATCCAATGTAACTTGGATTCCAAAATATTGTAGAAATATCAAAGACTAATAAAATTAAATATAAATCTAAAAAGAGAAAAAAACAAAGTTAAATGAACTTCACTCATATCCAACATATTTACAAAGATAACTCAGTCTCAAGAAGTGGAAGGAAAAATTTGTAATCGTAAATGTGCAAAGGATTCTACAAGTATAAAGAAGACATAGTCCAACTATAAGATAAAACATCTTTAAGAAAACATCTAATAATTAAACCCAGTGAGTGTAGTGATAGATATACTTCATAAAATCATAACATAAGAATAAACATTCAAATCGGTGATCAAATACACAATATTTCAGAAACACTTATCTTTATTAATATTTTGTTCAATACATTCCACTTTCCGCCCTCGACACTCAGCTGTAGGGGTCCACACACACAGTTGTGGACTCTACCAGGTCTCCGCATATGCAACTCCAGAGCCTCTTCTACCCTCTACTACCCTCCACTTGGACTTAGAGACTCAGAGCACTTTCACTTTCAGAAACCCATACATCAAAGCTACCATTCGAAAAGATTGTCTTCTAATCCTAGATCCTTGCTCTATTTATACATTCCCATGGTCTACAAACCATGGGCAAGCCGACACATTTTAGATCACTCTATTACATTTTAGGGCAGACTACCCTTGGACTTAACCCATTACAATTTGCGCTCCGTGCATTTCGCGGAGCTTTTACTGTACTTTTACCCAAAATTGCAGGCCTCAGCCCCAAAACCATTACGAAGGGAATCCACTACCCAACAATGACATGTCCAAATAGTGATGCATACATACCTCATCTTGATTCTTATTTTGATCATCTCATCTTCTTTTTTTGGTTCTTCTTGATTGAGATTGCCTCAATTTTCTTGTTTCATCTTTTATCCCCTGCATATCATCCTTTCTTTGAATCCCATGAGTGGAACTGCTATTGAGACATTTGCTCTTATTTATGAACCTTATTTTGATGATTCTATCAGAGGATCTCGAAGACCTTCATCCTACAAATGCTTCTTCCTCTTTTACGATGGAGGCTTTCTAAGATTTAATCATGATCAATTTTCTTTCATCATGGATGAGGTCCTTTAATAGGTATATTATTTCTACATGAATACCTTGAGCTATATCTAAATCATGCTCCTATATTCTACAGGATATATTTAAACCATTCATTCTATCATATTTCTATATGCTCGTATGGTACTGAAAACATTCAAGGAAGACTTATGCAAAGAAGTTAACGCAGTCATAGTAGAGATCTAGAGGATCTTCCTTCTTCTTATTCTTCTTCTTGTCTTCTTATTTCACTTCTTGAGTTATGTGAGCTTATTCTCTTTTTCTCTTTTTGTTGTCCTTATGCTTGGGGAATTCCCTTTTGTAGTGTTCATATTCTTAATAGTCAAAGCATTAGACTTTTGACATATTTCTGTTTCTTTTTCTTCGTGGACCAAATTTGCCAAATTTTCCCTTTCTCTTGGCCATGGTAGAAAATACTTAATATTTTGATCCCACGTAATCCTTGTATTTGAATCTAGTCTCCTCAATTTTTCATAGAGACAAAATTTCACTTAGTGGGGTAGCTTCCTTCTTGGCATATATGCTTTATGTGAAGTTTCTCGAATCCTCAGGTAAAGTTTTGAGTACTACATATTTCATTTCTTTGTCAGACATGACTTCACCTAGTTCTTGAAGTTGATCTCTCATATCATAGATCTTCATGAAGTAGGGAGATGTTCCTTCCATTTATATGTTCATCTTGTACAAATTATTACTTAGAGATATCACTTCTACAGTTGTGCTTATCGAGAATAACTTTATTAGTTTATCATAGATTTTTTTTTATGCTTCAAATTTCGAGACACAAGGAATGAGAGAGTCCTTGATAGATTCTATTAGAACCCTTATATCTCTTGTCTCATCCTTATTGTACTTTTATAAGGCTTGAGTTTTTTCCTTAGCAGGGATAGTGATATTCCCTTTGATGAGTTCTAGAAGTTCGTTCTTCTTGAGAAGTAAACCATGCCTCTTCTGCCACGCAAGGAAGATAGTGGTCACAACCTATTTCTTGGTTCCATTGCAAAAATGAATTGAGGTATGTTCAGGAGGGGACATATATATACTTATTTGATAGATTTTTTTATGTAGTAGTATTTCTTTCTTCTTGAAGACTAAATAGCTTTCCTTCTTGGATCTTAATGATCTTCAAATTTCTTCCTTAAAATAGACTTGCTTGATGATGAGATTTTCTTGGAGAGAAGGAATTGACTTGTAGTGTTTTCTCCCTTGAAGATGGTATAGATTGATGTAGGTCCTTCTTTGATTGGATCTTCTTGTAGGTGCCTTTCTATGAGAGGCTTCTCTTCTTTCTTTATAGTCTTCCTTGATTGATAGTAGATGGTATATCTTATTGTCCTTAATTTATTTGAGACTTATCGTCTTGATGTTTCAACCTTGTAGATGCTCTTGAGATGTCCTTCCTTGATGTGTTACCTTATGAGTGTTCTTGAGATGCCCTTTCCTTGATGTGTCACCGCTCTGACACCATGTTGAAGAATCTAGGGTAAATTATTTATGATAGGATTATTGTAGCAATGGTAGGAATTTGTGATGAGATTTTACTTTTCTTGTTAGATTGGTGTTCTTCTTATTATTAGTGTATGTTCTTTTACTTCATAAAACTGTTATCAAAATACAAAAGACAAGAACATGAGATGTTAGCCCTCTGACAGGGAAAAACCTCTCTCTCTTCGAGAGGGAAACCCTTTCTCAAATTTATCTTATTCAACCTTCTATTGATAAGTACCAAACCCAAAACCCTTGATAAGAATATCCTCCAAGAACAATTCAAGTCTTTGTTCTTCTTCTTCCAACACTTTGTACTCCTTCTTCTGTCACCTCGCTCTCCCTCTTCTGACACTTCGTTATTTTTCTGTCAACTGATATTAGTTCGAGATATGGTAACTCTAGAACAAATATTCCTCAATTATTCTTAGTGGGATCTTTCATCTATTAGGAGTACCTTCTCTCTATACCCAACCGAGCTCTTTCTTCAATATAGTTGGAGGCCTCATATGACATCATTTCAACCCTTATTTCTTCACATGTGTGAGGGGATTCCTAGGGTGAATATCCCATTTCTTCTTCACTTGAGTGAGAGGCCTTGTAGGGTAAACTATTTAGCCCAAAAAATAAGATATGGATGAATGCAGTAGAGGGTTCTTAGGATAGTAGAGAGACCCTTTATATCTTCGCACGTGTGGTTGTAGTAGGCCTTCAGTTAGTCCTCTAAGGCTCAATATATTTTCCTCTTCCTATGCTGCATTAGAGGCTCCTTTTGATGCTTCTTTTCTAGCCTTTACTCGTCTTGTTATCTAGATAATCTCAGAGGTGCTTGATGCTTGTCATTGGAGGAGTGGACATCCTCTCTATATAGAGGTATGTCTCGCATTTAGGATGAGTAGAATAATTTAAGCCGACTTGACTTTTATACTTCAGATTTTCTTCTTTGGTGATGTTGTTGCATGGAGGAGACCTGTGAATTTGCTTTGAGGTATTATTTTGACTCTAATACATGTATATACATGGTGTAACATGCACTTAAGGGTCTCCATAATTTCTTTTGACTCTATGACTTCCCTATGACACTTTAACATGTGCTCGACATATTCAATTAGCAAGAAAGTTATTGATATAAATAACAAAAATAATATTTCTTTTCTTTTATAAATACAAATATCAAAATTACATTTATGAAGACCGAACCTAGTTACACTTTCTTCAACACCTTAAAGGGATTGGCACCTATAGTGTGGTTGTTGGATGAAAATGCGTCACATGTGGGTAGTCATCGAAGGATGTGGGAAAGTTTATCTGCCGTCACGTTCCTCTGTCGCTCAAGGGCTTCCTCAAGCAATATTTTTAAAGGATCTCCTAGTCCCCCATTTTTCTTTTCTTCTATTGAGGGAGGGTGTTACGGTCTGTGAGGCTGGTCTTGCAGAGGTTCAACTAGTTCGAGCCCTAACCCCTTATATCCTAACCTCATTGGAAATATAAAAAGGAATAGAGAAACCCCTATGTAGAAAATATGATGTAGGATAACCCGATAATGCAATATAAATCAAAGAAGAATGATATAACCTACTTCTACTATCAATTTGTGGAAGCTTAAAGATTGAGCTGAAGAATATAACGAGAAGAAGAAGAATCAATTGCATAATGCACATGAAAATACTTTGGGGAAATCCTTAGCTAAAAACCCCATACTAATTTATTATCATACATGTGGAAATACATAGGAATTATACAAAGCCTTAGCTATCACAGCTAGCTAGCGCTCAGTAAAATCCTCACAGATGCTCGCATGCAATCTTGGCTTCTCTCCAGCCTTCCTCTCTTCCCTCCAAGCTCATATTTCCTTGTGTTGTTCCTTGTGGATGGTCTCCTTCAACCAAGTGGAAAAAATGTCTCACACACTTCAAAATTGCACAATCCTCGAGGATTTATCCTTCACCGCATGCCTGAGTTTTCTCTTTAAGAAAACACATGCAACTCATAGTACACTGTCCTTGACTTTAATCTAAACTGGGTTTTTCTGAAAATAGACATGCATGAGTTTCTGAAGAGGGAATATTCAGTTAACTGGAGTAGCACTAGTTGAGTGAATGCATGCATCAACTAACTGTTAACTCTCTATTAGTTCCTCAAATAGTTTGGAACTAATTTAACTGGAGTGAACTTACTAAACTGAGTTAACTAATTACAACTCAAATATAACTCAATCTTATCTCCTTAATTTAAGGGTCCGATAACTCTTGCATGACTTTATAAATACTTCTAACTTGAATTTCTCCAACTAATTAGTTTAAAATAAGTTAACTAATTATTTCCAAGTAGCTTTTAAGACTAAATTTAATTTAATTCACAATTTAATTCAAGAACAAATTAAATTGGAACATTCTTGTTGCGACATTTCAACACTCCCTTTCAACAAGAAAGAGATTATCTACCACCTTGATCATGTCTCTATGGAACTCAAATTTACACTTTGACAATGCCTTTGTCAAAGTATCAACATCTTGCTCCTCTATCGAAATATACTACAACAACACGATCCTCCTCACTACACAGTCTCTGAGATGATGATACTGGATGTTGATGTGCTTGGACCTATCATGAAATACTTGATTCTTAGATATTTTGATACAACTCTAATTGTCACAATAGATCACAGTTGGATCCATCCTCTGATCAAACAAACCAACTAGTATTTTCCGCATCCTGTTGGCCTCACATGTTCCCTGACTTGCAGCCATGTATTCTACCTCTATCAAGTTGAGTGCAACTAACCTCTGTTTCCTGTTGTGCCAAGAAAATGTTGATGACACAAGGTTGAAAATCCCTCCTGATGTGCTCTTCCTATGTTATGGATTCCCTACCCAATATGCATCAGTGAATCCCTGTAGCTTCACTCCCTCTGTCCATCTATACTATAATCCATACTTAGATGTGCCTCTGAGGTATCTCAATACATGATTTGCCGCCTTCCAAAACGTCTTGGTAGGCTAAAACATCGCTTGACTCATCTGGATCATCGCATAGCACAAATCTGGTCGTGTGTTCACCAAATACATGAGTGAACCTATAAGCTGCCTGTACACAGTAGCTTCCATTACTTCTCCTAAAGTAGCATCCTCCTTCCTCTAGTTACCAGCTAGAGGAGTCTGCATGGGCTTGCACTTCTACATGTGGAATCTCCTGAGTATCTCATTGGCATACTTTCCCTAAGACATAAACAACTCCACATCCTTCTACCACACTTCCATGCCAAGGAAGTAATGCATGAGACCCATGTCTTTCATCTCGAATTCTCTTGCAAGGTCCTCCTTGCAAGACATGATCAATTGACCATCACCTGTCAATATGACATCATCAACATAAAGTACGATGATCAACAACTTACCTTTCACCACAATGTGGTGCAGGTTCTCATCTGCTTCACTTTTTGCGAAGCCTAACCCGGTGAAGTAGTTGTCTATCCTAGTGTACCAAGCACGAGGTGCTTGCTTCATCCTGTACAATGCTCTCTTGAGTTAGAACACATGCGACTAACGATTGGACTCAAAACCTTTCAGCTACTCTATACACCTCTTCCTCAATCTGGCCATTGAGGAATGCATTATTCGCATCCACCTTATGGATCTTCCAACCCATCTGTGCTGATAATGCCAACATAGATCTGATAGATGAGTACCTTGCGACAGGAGAAAAATCCTCATTATAGTCAATCCCCTCGACTCGTGAAAAGTCAGGGGCAATAGATCTTGCCTTATGCTTCTCCACACTACCATCAACAGCTTGCTTTGCCTTATAAAGCCAATGGGAACTCAAAACTGAATTGTTCTCTGGTTTTGGAACCACGTCCCAAACACTGTTACGAACTATGGAGTCATACACCTCCACCATAGCATCAGCCCAAATCGGCAGTTGCATTGCTTCCTCAAAGGAGATGGCTCGGTCTCAACACATTCCCCAACAAGGGCCATGTATCTAATGTACCTCTCAGGTGACCTCCTTTGTCTGCACTAAGAAGATGGTTCTCCCACATTCTCTCTCGCATCCTCCAACAACCTGTCAGCTTCTCTTGTGCACTTCTATCTGTCAACACCCAGGTTGTTCCCTATGACTCCTTAGGGAATACGGCCGGGGTAACCACTAACCAATCTTTGGACTACAGCTTCTAGCCCAGCTGTAATCAGAGAGGGCTCTCTCTGTAAGATATGTCACTGTTTTAATGAAATTTTAGGCCAGTTATGAAGTGGATCTTTGTTTGTTTTTATGTTTGGTTGGGAGGATGCTTCTGATAGCTTTTAGAGTCTGTCTGCATGTGAAAATAATCCATTGGGCAATGGGGTCTATAGCTGCTTGCGTTCTTGAGATCCTGGATTAAGTGTTGCTGGTATTACAGGGCCTATGTGTATTTCATAAAACAAAATGTAAGTTGTGAGGGTGGAATGGAAAACAACTAGCAAAGAGCAATTAAGGATTCTTTACTAAGCTGGATAGTGTGAAAGAGGTCTATTATTTAGGAGAAATTACTTGAATTCCTGAAACAACAAAGCACTGTGATGATATAGTATTAAAGGTAGCATTGAAGAATTACTCTTTAAATACTTTAACTGAAGAAAACATATGAGATAGCTTAGATTGAGCTCAGGGTAACCAATCATTAAGTCCTGAGACTATTCTTTCTCCTTGCTACCTAGATATTGAGTGTATGGAAAACATGAAAGACATATGAGAGAATAGTGATCACATGTAAAACAAAGAGTAACAAGAAAACTTATTGAGCCATGAAATACACAGGAATCCTGCAACTTTGAGCCATCGACTATCAAGAGATCAAGAGAGACAATGCTTCGAGAAATCCCATCGTTCTTTGTATTAGCTGTCTGAGAGTTTACAATATCAGAGTAACAGAAGAGATATCAAGAGATTTCTTACATCTGGAGTCCAACCCCTGCCAACAAATGCGAGGGGGAATATATAGAAGTTTCATACAAAAATATCTCAGGTATTGAGTCACCTGAGAGGAAAATATATTCTTACACTCGTACATGGTGTGTAGATGAGAAGTAATTACAAACATAAATGAGTCTTAAAGGCCTTTAACTCCTGTCAGGATAATTTTTCACCTTTGGGCATTGCGGAGTCGGTTGTGCGGCTTTGCCATAACTGCAGAATGATGTGCCGTGCAGCTGTTATTTCTTGTGTCTTCTTGGCCCTGTCCACTGTGCTTGCTGATGCTGTTACTGCGGTCGAGTACCTGTGCTTAGCTGGCTCAGCGTCTTCATACCTGCTGATGTGGCTTTTGCCCATCTGTATATGTAATATAAACCTTTTTGCCGAAAAAAAAGATTTGACTTCTCAACTTTGGTTCAAAAGTAACCCCATTAAATCTTGCCATGTGTCTGGAGGAGGCAGCTGATGTTTTAAAATTGACCCTAAGGTCTCACCAGCCTCTGTATATTTATAGAAGTGAGGAGGCTCATCAAATAAATGTGACACTTCATTCTTAATAAAAAACAAATTATCTAATTTTTCAAAAAGAATTTGCCCTGTTACTGGGCCTGCTGAAGATGTTCCTGGTGTCTCTGTGATTTGAATTGCTGCAAAAGTGCTTACCCTTTTGATATACTTTTCATGAGAGAGTAACTTCCCTGACTCTAGCAAGCTGGGGAGCCCTTTGTCCTGCAGAGCCAAGAACCTATTTTGAAATTTGTTTATATCAGCTTGCATATCCTGGATTCTTCTGTCCAGGGTCTGGATTAAATTCTTCATTGTTATGACTCTTTTGATCAGAGAAATGGTTTTAGTCCTATTTCCAATTCCCATTTTTACCAGCTGGGAACTTGTCCTATAGTTGAGTACTTCAATCATCCTGGGGGCAAACTCAGGCATGTTGCCTAAAGAGGCCCTTGCTCTGTGTAGTTCTTTTCTTGCTCTGCCAATGAGTCCCACTTGCTCGTATATGGCATCAATGTACTCCCATTGGTTAGTTATTGATTGTCCAATGGTGGTCCAAATTACTTGTTTGAGCTCTGCTGTAACTTTCTCAAAATTGAGCTCCTTTTCTAGCTCTGCAATTGTTTTCTTCAGAGCTTTTACTTCCCTCTCCCTCTCAGCCACATTTTGCTTAGACTTATCATATTTTTCATTTACCTTTGCTAAGCTGTCCTTGGCTTGACTGAGTTCTGACATCTGAGACTCTAGCACCTGAATTTCTTGCCTTAGTTTCTGCATGTCCGGGCTCTCAGCCTGTTATGTTGTTGGTGCTGTAGTGGTTGGTACTGTGGTGCCCGGAACGTCTTCTGGTGCCTGTTGTTTTGGAGGGATGGTATCTTGGCGGGTCTCCTCAAGGTCTATTGATTCTGTGGGCGGGTTGGAAGATTTCCCTGCCTCCCTCCTTTGTAATGCTGCTTCTAAGGTGGTCTCAGTGTCTTGCAGCTTTTCCTGTGTTTCTATCAGTTCTTTATATAATGCCATTAATAATGCAGCCACATCCTTTTCTTGCCTCTGCTGGGCAACCTCATCTGTTTGCGGGTGTAGAGTTGGGGGAATCTTCATTTTCTTTTTTATTGCAGCCATATCTGCATCCCTCAGTTTAAGGACTTGTTGTATTGCCTTAACGTCATTGGGGTCATGCCCAAACTCTATGATTATTTCCTCTAATGCCTTGATTCTGTTATCTTTAGCTTGGGAGGATGCCC
>APFE030866757.1:0-11667 GCA_000404065.3 Pinus taeda
TCTTAAACCCTTGCTTCTTCCTGCAAAATTTTACGTCGGGGTTTAATTTCCTCTATGACTTTAGAATTAGGGTTTTTCAATTCATGGATTTTAGATTTAATAGGTTTGTGTACTTACTATATATAGGGTGTTTGACATGTAAAGTAGGGGAATCAATTATTGAATTAGATCCAAAACCTATTGGTCGTATCCATTTTTTTTAACGATTATATGTTTCATGGTGCGCCCTCTGTAATATAGCACACTGGTTCTCCTTGTGTAATACAATACACCGACATATTAAACACTATCTATTCTAACTAATCCGTTAATAGTTTCTCTTGGTGTAATATAATGTACGGGTGTGGCTCTTCCAAATAGAATCGTTAAATCGTTCTAGCATGTTTATCCTTAAAAATTGAACTGTAATAATTTAAAATTATTTTTAGAAGTTAATTTTCCATGATGGTGCTGAACAATTAAACTCTCAGTGTGTTTAATGTTCTAAACACATCGATGCGTTTATCTAAAAGCATCGGTTACTAGAGTTTTTCTGGCTGAAAATTATCTAATTTATTTGTAAACTATATTTAATGACTTTTATATTGAATGCTACAGGTTGTATATTAAAAAAAAAATGTCTTAGAAGGTCTCAAGTAACAAAAATATTGATCAACAAAATGGTAGCACGTGAAAACACTAGAGAAGGCAAATTCTTTATAAAATTCATATGTTTGAGCTATATGTAAGTTTAACTAATATGTATTGGTTGGTGTGTGTCATGCAGAGCCACAAAATAAACAAGGTCGATACGATTATTTCTAATCTAAGTGCAAAAGAACGTAAAATATTGATAGAAAAATTGCAGAATGATGAATCAAGTGAATGAAAAAATTCTATTCAATATGCTTTTTGTTAATTTTCATTAATAATATACTTAAGAATATTAAATAACATGTTTCATAAAATCTATTAATTCATATATGTTTAATGTTCTTCAAGGAGAAACAACGAAGGAAAAGATCAATGTCCTTCTAAGAAAAGAAAAACTGTAGAACATGTAAATGATGATGAATTGGTCATTAGCTCATCTGGAATAGTCCTAGAGGTTAATGAAAGGGGGGGGATTTTAAAAGAACTATGAGGGATTTAGTGGAATGAACATATAGACGTACCTTCCATTGACAATACAAAAATAAATCCAACCATTCTAGGAACCAAATTATATCTAAACTACATGATGTGTTTTCATAGCAATGGTCAATGAGACATGTCAGACTTGCAATAGAAAAACATACAATAACAAAAAATAATAATTCAAAAGGTAATATTCCTAATTCTATAAAATGATTTTCTAGAATTATATGTATATAGTACTACTATTAATATCTATTTTGTTATATTTAGTTTTCATATATCATTATAAAAATAGTTTATTATTTTTTTCAATGAAGATTATGGAAATCCCAAATGATCAACACACTAATATGTGAAACATGCCAGTAGGAATGTCCAAAAATGTGTATAAGGGGTTGGTCAAATGAATGGACATAATTGCATCACCGGCGAAGTCATCTCAATAACAATGTGCTTCAAATGCATGTAATCAATGATTGACTTTGTACATATAAAAAAAATAACTTAGCATTAAATATTAATTTTCAAGTATTTCTTGCAAAAAAAAAAAAAAAAAAAAAAAAAAAAAAAAAAAAAAAAAAAAAAACATATGGAACTCATTCAACATATAAAAGAAGATGACAAGGAAGAAAATGGTTGATTCCAAAGTTTGTGAGTAATTGTTAATATTTCCTTATAACAACTCAAGTTTTCATTTTTGTATATTTTAAGTTGTTTTAAAACAACCATCATTGAATGTATTCAAATAGGTGTTAACATACAAAGAAGAGTCATTGGAAAAATTGATTGAAATTTGGTTAAATAAGGGTTGTGAGTATAGGTTGGCATATCAAAAATTAATTGTGGAATTTGTAAGTATCTATGTTGTTTTACTTCTTTGAGTTTATAATTAATATAACAATAAAATCCTCTATATTAAATCTATGATTTATAATGGGGTTTAAAACATGGAAGAAACAAAATATGGAACTAGATCAATAGAAGACTTGTTGCAACAAGGCATGAGACTTGGTTTTGAAACCGTATGCACAACTTATGAGTCACTTCTTACTATGATACATTTTTATTCAATTTACATTGATGTATATTTTTTATTTCAATTTTCATTACTTTCACCAATGTAGATACACTCATTACACTTTATTTTTATGTTTCCATATGGAACATGAACAAAAAGAGGAAAACAATCGATGCAATCAACATTCGTCTAGATAACCGAAGTCATGGAAGTAGCTCGATCACTGATAGTGATTCTAGCGAACACTGATGATCTATTTGGATATCAATGCAAGTTGTAGTATTTTTTTGAAATAATTGTCTATGAAAATTAGACATTTTGTTTAATTTAATGGACGTAGTGTCCCAATTGAAAGAGAAGGGGCTACCAATAATAGTCCTATTTTGTATGAAAAAGAGCCTCTTATTGATAGATAATAAAATGCATTTTAATTTATTCTATTGTGTTATCCAATGTCACTGTGAAATGGCCCACAGGGCTTTGGATTGACGGTGAATGGGTGCGTTGTTAAAACACTCCTTGCGATAGGTCGCCGTTTCAAATCCCCCATGGGTACTTAGGTAGTCTTAACTAAAAAAAAAAAAAAAAAAAAAAAAAAAAAAAAAATGTCACTGTGAAATGTTACACCACTGATTAAATATATGGATGGTTAAATATTATAATGAGGAGATGCGAAATATGATAATATAACAAATTAATCCAAACATCATATATAAATGCACTAATCAAATTTTAATTTATATGAATATTGTTATAATATATATGTCGATTTTTCGATGAATAACAAATTTTAAAAATTACAATAATTACACTATCACAAGTCGATGTTTCCAAAAAGAGAAAATTTCATTCAAAAAATCGGTGTGTCTATAAAATATAAAAGCACCTGTATGTTGTGTTACATAAAATCACTGTGGCGACATCTTTTGGCATGCTTGATGTCTTTTAAGAAAACGAGAGCACCGATGCATTTATCACTTCAAGCACTAGTCTTGTTTGAGATTAATGCCCCTATGAATTTTAATTCTTAATGCACCAATTCTTTCTTATAACTAACTCCTCAGTCCTACAAAATATTATTTCTAACTCGATGCTTTATGAAAATTAACAGCACTAGTCCTTTTGTATAACTAACACACCAAGGCTGTTGTACTAATGATATGCATCAATGCGGCAAGTTTTAGAAAAACCACCAGCACAACAATTATTTTTTGCGTACCCCGATGTCATTCCTTAGAAGAATGCCCCAGGGTTTTCTTATCTCTTATCACCAATGTTGTATATATTATGCACTAGTATTCTTTGCATTCAACATCTCAGTGTTTTTAGTTATGTATTTTGCCTTGTGCTTTTATGTATGTAGTGCACAGGTGCTACTTGTTCCATTAAGTTCACCACAAAAAAAAACAAAAAAAACAAAACAAAAAAGACAAAAAAAACAAAACAAAAACAAAAAAATAAATAAAATAAATTCCGCTAGAACCTCTCGTCACCCAGATTTTTTCATTTGTGATGAAATTCTATTAAAACCTACACTACCCCAAATGGATGTTATAGAGGATGCTTTTTTGAAAATTTTTGCCAATTTTATAACACTATAAACCTTCGTTATAACCTATGTTAGAAGATCTTTTCCTTGTAGTGTCAAATAATTTAATTGTAGAAGAGTAGTTCATTATGCATCTCAATTCCATTCAAAAAGGAAGATAATAAAAATGATAGCAAAGAAAATAATATATACAAGAGAGTTAAGAAGCAGAAGAGCTTCAAAAATAAAAGCTTTTATAGCTCAGAAGACAACAACTCCTCATAATATAAAAATGAAAAATCTTCCGAGGAAGAAGAGATTAGTGATTTCATGTTCATGGCCATAGAAATTCAAGATGAGGGACATGATGAATGTGAAGTAAATAAAGAAGAGGC
The DNA here is from genome assembly GCA_000404065.3 of Pinus taeda. Lineage (NCBI taxonomy): Eukaryota > Viridiplantae > Streptophyta > Pinopsida > Pinales > Pinaceae > Pinus > Pinus taeda. Next base: position 4,058 of record APFE030866757.1, read on the forward strand.
TAAAGTATATTTGGAAGGTGAATTAATCAGCGCCTTAAAAAAAATCAATAGACTTAAGAAAAAGAATAAGAAACAAAAAGAGTTATTGATTAAGTCTGAAAATGAAGGACACAAATATGAAGACACATCACTCCTTCTAAAGGTATATCTGGAAGAAGAAATTTTTTTTGAAGACATCTTATTGCAACAAGTAAAATAAAAAGGCAAGGTATGTGAAAAATTGGAGGAAGAGGTAGTCTCTCTTAGAAAGGAATTGCAGGAAAAACAAGCTTAGCTAAATTAGAACCTAAATCATATTAAAGAATCTGAAAAGTTAGATGAAATTCTTAGTATTCATAGATCCCCTCTCATCAAGACTGGCTTAGGCTATGAGGGAGAAACAAGAAACAAGAAACTTGAAGACAAAAGACCAATCAACATCATCAAATCACTTACATAAAGTAATGATAATGGAATTCAAGAGAACGCCAACAATTAACAATCACAAACTAAGTAAAATGGAAGTAATACATCTCAACAATAGTCAATGAACATTTACAACAACAAAAACATTGAACAAGTGAAAAATTAGTAACAACGTAGTAACATTACAACTCAGTAGCATCCAAGGAAATTCTATAACAGAGTTTCAAACAACCTAAAAGATTAGAGAAGAAATCATCAATGGCTATACTCCCCTCAAAGTAAAAGTCATCAAATGTCCAAAAGATCACATCCTCAAAGGAAAATTATTCCCAAGCACCGTAATTTATTCTATGGTTATTGTTATTCTTGCACAAATTTTAGGCACTAAGTTGTAAATTGCAAAACATGACACCTCGGAAGCACTCAGATAAGGAATAAAAGAAATTAATATTATTTATAAGAAAGAATAGAAAATTTGCAAATCCACATAGAAATAATCTTAGGGAAAACCTTTTTATCCCTTATTTATTATTATTGAATGCTATAATTGTCATAACTTTGGCCATAAATCAATTGAGTGTAGAATCAAAAAATTCGGACTAGTTTCTTAGATCCAGAAAATAAAAGAAGAACCCAAGTTTTGGTAGAAGAAAAAGGAAGAAAAGAAACACAAATGTGGCCTTGTCCTATATTCCCAAAACCAAAACAACTACTGATATGTGGATAGTTGATGCTCTAGGCATATGAGTGGTGATAGGAGTAAGTTTTTGTCACTAAATTAAAATCAATTAGGAAATGTTACTTTTGGAAATGATACTCTGGGTAAGATAATGGGCAAAGGTAAAGTAATCCTAGAAAATGGAAGGGGTAAATTTTAGGATGTTCCTTTTGTATATGGGCTCAAGCACAATTTGTTGAGTGTAAGCCAATTGTGTGGCAAAGGGTATGGTGTTACTTTTTGCTCCCAAGTTTATGAAGTAAAGTCAACAAACATAAGAAAAGTAGTAGAAAAAGATGTGAGAACCACAAACAATGTATACTTTCTCAAGGATGAAAATGAGGAGTGTTATTTGGGGAAACTTGATGAGAGTTGGTTGTGGCACAGAAGATTGGGACACCTGAATTTTGATCATATAGCTCAACAAAAGGAAGTAGTAGGAGACTTTCCTAAAATTATAAATCCAAACAGTGTAATCTGTAAGTCATGCAAAATGGGGAAGCAAACTCGAGTTCCTTGCAAAACAAAATAAAATTATTCCATATACCTTTACAACTAGTCCAAACAGATCTATGTGGGCCTTCAAGAACTAAGGCTCCAATTGATGAGATATACTTCATCAAGGTTATTGATGATTACATCATACTTACTTAGGTTGCATTCTTAAGGGAGTAATCAAAAGCGTTTGAAAAATTCAAAATTTTCAAAGCCTTGGAAAAGAATCAAGCTGGCTGCAAATTAAAGTGTTTAAGGTCGGAAACATGTGGGGATTTTACTTCAAATGAGTTTGATGAATTTTTGGAAGAAAATGGCATAAAAAGACAATTTATAATTCTTGACACTTCTCAACAAAATGGAGTAGCTGAAAGAAAAAATAGAGAAATGCAACAAGTGGCAAGAGCAATGATGGATGAAGTGATTCATACAATGGTCCATATTTTAAAGAAAGAGAATCTTAGGCAAAAGAGTGACAAGACACCTTAAGAAATGTGGCATGGAAAATCAACATCAATAAAACACTTCAAAGTCTTTGACAACAAGTTTTACATAAAAAATAATGATGATAAATTGGGTAAGTTTGATGCTAGAGGCGATGAAGGAATATTATTAGGATATTTAACTAAGAAAAAGGGTTATAGATGTTACAACAAAAGGATTGTGCAAAATAGTTGATTTTATTGATGTAAAAGTTGATGAGGAATTATCTTTCAAAAGTAAGCAGAAAAGATTCAATAATTCACTTGACTAGACCATTAGTGAAGGGTAAGGAGATCAAATTGAAGAATCAAAAAAGGAGGAAGAAAAAGAGGAAAAATACACTTGTCCAAAACCTTCTTCAAGGTATTTACAAAAGAACCACCTTGAAATTCAAATTCTTGGTAATAAGGAAGTAGAAGTTTAACCGAGAATAAAACTAGGGGGAATTCCTAGTCAAACACAGATTGCCATGATGTCCATGGTCGAACCTAAAAACTTCTCTCAAGAAAGTGAAGACAAGTATTGGATACGTACCATGAATGAGGAATTAGATCAAACTGAAAAGAACCATATTTCTAAATTGACTCCAATACCAATAAATAAGAATGTCATAGTTACAAAATGGGTCTTCAAGAACAAGTTAAATGAGAATGGACAAGATATTACAAACAAAGTCAGATTAGTGTGTAAAGGTTATGCACAGGTTGAAATAATATATTTTGAAGAAACCATTGCTCTTATAGTTGGAAGCAATTAAAATGTTTCTTGCATTTGCTTGTCACAAAAATTTCAAAGTATACTAGATGGTTGTGAAATAAATATTCTTGAATGGAGAACTTGAAGAAAGGTGTATATAGAACAACCTGAAGGATTTCAACTCAAAGACAATATTGATAATGTATGCAGGTTGAAAAAGGCACTATATGGGCTGAAGAAAGCACCAAGGGCATGACATTTCATATTAGACAAATATCTACAATAGAAAGGCTTCAAAAGAGGAACACCTGACAATAATTTATATATAAAAAATTGATAATTAGGATCTTTTGCTTGTTGTTGTTTATGTTGATGATATAATTTTTGCAGGTAATGCAGATTCACTAAGCCAAGAGTTTGAAGCTAAAATGAAGAGCGAATTTGAAAATGACTACTCTTGGATAACTCTCATTTTTTTCTCAGCTTACAGATTACACAAATTTCAAAAGGCATGTTCATTTCCCAGGGAAAAGACCTCAAAGAAATATCAAATAAATTTGGAATGGAAGAGTGTTCACCTATTGGTACTCCTATGGTCATTGGGTGTAAGCTAAGTAAAGATGATGTGTCAACAAATTTCAATAAAAAATTGTCCATATCAATGATTGGTATTTTGTTGTATCTAATAACCTCTCAACTAGATGTAATGCAAGCTATTTTTTTGGTACAAATCAACTCCCAAGAAAAGCCACTTGTTAGCTGCAAAAAGAATCCTCATATATCTAAAAGGTACAATGGATTATGGATTGTGGTATCCAAAGGGTAAGAATTTTTTGTTGACTGGATACACAAACGGTTAGCAGTATAGATGATAGAAAGACCACAAGTGGTGGTATACTCCTAGGAAACTCATTTGTAGCATTTTTGAGCAAAACATCGACCTCTATCTCATTGTATACTGTAGAAGTCGAGTACATAACATTTGCAACATTTTTCACTCAAATATTGTGGATGAATTTGCACTATAAGACATAAAGGTAACTTATGATGAACCCATCCCCACCAAATGTGATAATAAAACTCCTATAATTATATCCAAGAATCTTGTTATTCACTTAAAAAATAAACATATATTTATCAAATATCAGTTTCTTGGAGAACAGGTAGTTGATCATATTGTAAAGTTGGAGTATATACCAACAAAGGAATAAATAATTGATATATTCACCAAACCCCCTTGCCAGAGAACCCTTAAAGTACTTGAGACAAAAGTTTGGAATGATGTCTCCCTCATCTCTTCACCAATTTATTTTAAAAGAGGGCAGTTATCTAAATTATTCAAAGATAGTTGTATGATTAAGATGCCAAATATAACTAGGGAAAGAGAACCCAAATAGAGTCTCAAGACTAGCAGGAGTAGTACAATATTAGTGACGTGGAGTATGGTTACAATAAACATAAATGGAAACATCCACAGGGGGATCAGACCATGAGTAGCTATTGAATTGAGCAACCATCTACAGTTGGAAAGAATGAGTAACCCATGTATGTTGAGGATTTTTTTAGAGGGAGCATGATTAAAGGAGAAGAGTCCAAACATTGGAGTACATGGAGAGAAGAAGCTAGACACAACATTTAGTATGTTTAACAACAATTCAATTTAGCAGTATTGTATATCCTTTTAGAGGGAGAATGGTCAAGGGGGGATATTCCTTAGAAATTATCTCTTAAAGTCCATGCACTATTGAAGCATCAAAAGGTAGAATGAGGAAACATTGAAACAACATTGGAGAGACATAGTATGGTTATTGATACATAGATCAATTAGAAGATAGATAGTTATCAACCATTGGCTTCTCAAAATCTCAAGCGAAGAATGTGCATACAACAACAGTCATCAACAACCTATTACACACCTTCAGGGGAAGAATGGTCACATATAGAGTATCCAAACCCTTTTCCATTGATGTCAAAGGGGGATAATGAACAAACATTAGCAAGTAGTTTTCCCATCAATGACCAACAATTTTTGGATGCAAGGTCATCAATGCCAAAGGGGGAGAATGTTGAGAAAAGTGTTGTTATTGATGTTAAAGAGTGTTTTCATTGATGTGAAAGTTGGAAGTTGTAGTTGGTTGTGTCAAGTTCATATGAGCTTGGTGAGTCAAGAATGGAGGCTATAGATTTGAATCTTTGAAGACATTCTTTCCTAATTCCTACGCTGAAATGAGAAAACTAATTGTTTTGTTGTGTATTCCTCTTAGAGACATTTCCAATGGTATATAACACTTAGAAAATTCGTAAGGGTTGATGAGAAATGAAGTTTTGAAATACAACTAGTTTTAATAGTAAAAAATTTGGGACTTCAAGAAATATTTGGGAGATTTGAGAATATCTGAGACATCTGGGTCCATCCAAATTTGTTAAGAACTCTAGATCTTTGGATAAATCTGGGTATTTGGAGATATTTGGGAACATATTCCTGCTGGAAAAGTCTGGGACATCCCGAAATTCAGGACATCTGGTAGTCTAAACACTTTACAAATTAGAAAAAGACACAAATCTAGATCTAACACTTCCCAGTCTCTTCATGGTTCCATCGATTACAATTCTACATTGTGTAGGGGTAAATAAGGGCATCCACCCTTCTGGAATGTTTCACATTGTAAAAAATTATAAAACACTCAGATTTCAGATGAGTCTATGAAGAAACAAAATTATTGTTCCAAGTGCCTGGTTCCAAGTCTAAAGCTTCAATTCAAGATCCAACCTTCTGAAAATTTTGTAACAAAGGGAAACACCAAACCATTGAATGTTGGATTTTTTTTTTTGTAATAGAACAAGTGGTAGTAGTGACACATGGAAGAATGTGACTGGAGAATGAAGATCATGTGGTAGTCAGAGCTTGATATGGCATGGTAGAGTAACATGGCTGGTGAAGTCGCATACAAGTGGCAATAATGTGGCCAATGTGATGACATGGTGCCTTTGTATCATGACATGTGGTAGGTGATTTTGGATTTTTTTGGTGGCCAAGTGGATTATTTGTGGGTGACACATGGCATTGCTCAAAGGATGCCTTGTGGTAGGATGGTGTTGGAAAATGGCATGGTGGATGACATGGCACATTCTCGGGATTCACATCCAAGGGATGGCTTGTAAACATTTTTCAATGATTAATGATTTTTTGTATAAGTATTGATGATTGAACAGTGGGGCCAAAACAAGCTTAGGAGCATCTGAAGTATCTAGAATCCAACTTCAAATAAGGGTCGCACACTTTCAAAAGGACCCAGATACCAGATTCCTTGAAGAGCCATCCAGAGTAGCTATGGTCTGACTTCAAAGGATAAATTCCAAAATTAAAAGCACCTGGATACCATATTTTAGTGTTGAAAGGTTAAATATTTGGTTCTCAAATCGAGTCACATGGGTAAAAGAGTTGATGATTTGGGGCCAATAAAACCTAGCGTTTAATGAATTTTGTTGTCTCTGGGAATCTGGTGTTTGAGTGACAAATTCATAGTTGTGAATAAATATGAATTTAATTCAGTGTGAATATGGGGAACCAATGATGTCTATTCAAAGACTACCAACTTTAAAACAGAGTGAATCTAAAATGAACAAACCAATGAATTTCAAACAGCATGAACTTGAAGTGATTTAATTCTTGATAATTGTGAATGTGAAAGGCACAAGTAATTAGAGGAGATTGACATAAAATAGTGCTTCAAGTTGTAATTAATACTTTTTGCTCATATTCTGATCAAATTAATGGCATGGGAGAAAGACAGAGATAGTGGACATGAAAAGATATCAAAAGAAAAAATCCGAAGTATATAAGAAACATAAGGAAAAGAAAAGGTTGTAGGTGGAGATTGGGTGAAAGCAAAATCTATTGTGTATAAGAAAATTCTAGAGGATCATAAACAAAGAGAGTGTTGCAAAAAGGAGATCATAAGAATTGGATAGAACAAATATTTACATATTTTATGAGGGGATTGGTGTCCCCTTCAAGTAGGTGTCTGGAAAAGATCAACAAGTCGATGCATCTAAACAGTGGGAGTTGGTGCTTTCAAAGAAAAAGAGGTTGGAGCCCCCTATAGGTTGGTATGTGCATAATATCATGTAAAAATAAGTTGATGCTTGAATTTTCATCAAATTTAAAAAGAAGATTGGTGGTTTTCCCGCTTTGTGGGTTTCCACATAAAAATTAGTGTCTCATATGTGTATGATGTTTATGGTGTTTTTGTGTGATTTATGTATTATTTACATGGTCATTTATTGAATATTTTAATTTATATATAATTATTGCTAAAATTGGTCATAATATTAATTCACACCTCCCTCTCGGAATTATCCTATTTTTGAACATGCCAAAGCCATATTGTCTCTTTATCTATCTTGTACTATACTTCTCAAGAAGAAGCATAAATTGTTCTCAACTTCTTATTGGAATATGAAATTAGAGTTGAGCCAAGATGAAATATATATCATATTGTAGACCTTTTGTCAATAGTGTCTCCTACTCAATCATAATCGATGTTTCCAATAAGTTAAACAAAATCCTTTCTTTAATAGAATATACCATAATGTAGAGTTCCTTACAGATATATAACTATCCTTTTAGCTACTTTATAATGGTTTTCATGAGGCTTTTTCATAAAACTATAAACCAAGCTAACAATAAAAAATATATCATGTCTGCTACGTTTCATATATATCAAACTCCCCGTTGTGTAGGTAAATCCCCTCTGCGGACAAAGGCGATCCCACTAGCCTAACTGACGTCTAGTAGCAATCAAACAACGCT
>APFE030866766.1:0-23289 GCA_000404065.3 Pinus taeda
AAAGAGTAAAATGCCCCATCTAGTGTTGAGAGGTGGAAGCAAACATAGCTAAGGGGGCATATTTATGAGCTCGTGATAGATATGGGGGAATGAAATGTGGCTAAATGAGGGAGGATGACCTAAAATTTGCTTAGTCCAATGGTGCATTAAGGGGATAGCCACATAGGAAATACCCCTAACCTAATCAATGTCCAATTTGGAGTCTCCAACCACTTTGATCTTTTCAATGGCAAGCCAACCTGTCCAACTTGATGTTAACACCACAACCAAAGTTGTCCTTCATGCAAGCACCATCAAAGAAGCCAACTCCCATCGAAAAGTCCAATAGTGTGATAGATGCCACTCTACACCTAATGCATGGGCCTCCAAGATCTGACCTCCACAAAATAATCCATGATGCCCAAACAAGTTAAGTGATGTATATAGAGGATTTGTATGTCAATAAATCCACCATTATACTCTACTATTTCAAGTAATTACAAATAAATAAAAATGAAATAAACATATTTATCATATATATTATTAGTTTCCTCGATGCTAGTATTTAATAGCACCGGTACAGCACAACAAATATAGGCTCACAAGTGGCATGGCCACATCGCCGCCCACGCTTCCACCGAGAAGCTCACCGCCGAAATTAATCGCATTTTAATGCTTTGTGCGGGCCAAGGAAACCTCGTTCTGATCAATAAAATGGTGATTTCGAACCAACCTCCCCCTCAACTGTCTCCCTGCTGCTGTAGAGCCGAGCTCGTGCACGACAACGAGGAGACATTGGCAGATTATTTGATGTATTGAAATGGTTGAAGGTGCCACTTCTCACATAATCTTCTTTGTTGCTTTCAAACCACTGCTTTGACCGTGAATCCTGCTTCTGAAACTCGTATTCCTGATTCTCCTGCTCGTGCTAGCCATTCTATCCCTTGTTCTGCGCCTCCTAGTCCTCCTCAGCGCAATTCCGACGAGGCGAATATGCCTCGTCTATGTCACAGGTTGCGATCAAGCAAATATGCCTCATTTGCGTCACGACGTGTGTTGTAGAAGAAGCTGCAGCAGGGGAAGAGCAATTCACCCCCCCTCGATGTCACTCTATGACTCCGCCCCTTTGGATTCCTCCTCCCCCTCGACGACGGCTCATTCCACGGGTCGTTATCTTGCCACTCACAATGGTAGAGGGTCTACTCGGCGTGCTCAGACGACCGGCTCTAAGCATGCTAAAGAGACTCGCCTATTGGCTCTGCCCCGACACTATAACCTAGCCACTCCACCCAATTCTAGTTTCGTTACACAATGGAACGCCCTTGCGTAATTGCTACCATTTCAATTGCTTTCACAGAGGAGCCTCAAAGCTCTCACTTTCCATCTCGCAACACCAGCAGAAGGAAAACTCATGGTAGTAACTCTTGGACTCTCAAAACCCATAATGAAGCTCGAGACCGAACAAGCACAACTAAGCACAACTCAAGGACAGAATATTCCAGGCGGCTACATGAATATGGAGCTACGACAGCACGAAGAAGATGACATGGAAGCATACAGGTGTCTAATTGTGGAGGAACCTCTGCCACCTAATGACACCTAGTGACCATTGCTTACTTTAATTTTTTAGGTTTTGAGCTCGGGGTCAGCAAACTTACGGGTCTTCTCTATTGTTTCTTTTTGTAATTGTTTCCATTTTTTATGTTTTGTTCAAAAACTATTCCATTAGCGTTTTACAGGCTCGTTCCCCTCGGTGGCATTCTCCTCTAGTTTTAAACTAGTTTCCCCCATGTGGGTAGTCATTTCCAATTATTGTTTGTTAAACATGGCATAATCTGAGACACGATTTGCATAGGCTAGTGCCTCCATGTTGTATTTTTTTTACATTAATAGAATTAGTCATATTTAAAAGAAAAAAATATTATTAGTTTATATTTAAAAAGAAATTAAAAAATAATAATAATAAAAATACAAATGTATAATAGATGATTTGTATGTCAATAGATCCACCATTATACTCTAATATTTCAAGTAATCACAAATAAATAAAAATGAAATAAACGTATTTTCTTTTATATTTAAAAACAAATAAAAAACAAAAAAACATTTTAAAATAATATTTATTGAACTTCAAATTTTAATAACCTTCAATTTTATTAAAAATATCATATTATGCATAATTTTACACGAGTACAATCATAATATACATCACAATACACTTGGCAAATTACAACACAACATAAATATATAAATTTCTAATCCTGTAAATTTTTAAATTCAATTATTGTTTTTTATCAAACATTTTAAATCTCACTTGTGGTTCGTATATAGGATATCATGTGAAATCCATATAAATATGAAAAAGGAAAACATGAAGAATCAAAGTTTAAAACGTGAAATGTGAAATGTAAAGTTGAATTTTTTACTTTTTTAATCACAAATTTATAAGAGAATTACTCTCATATTAATTAATCAAACAAATTATAATGTTAGAAATCATTTGTATATCACTTAAATAAATCCATCAAAATAGACATGATTTTTAAATTTTAGCGTTATTATAAAATTATGAATTGGAAAAGTCCACAATTATAAACAATGTTAAAACTCTAGAAAAAAAGATAGAAAAAGTAATTTTTTAAGACAAGATTTCTTTGTCTTAAAAAATGTCTTAAAAGTACCCTTGGTGTAGTAGTGCCTCATGGGCTTCTCTGCTATGTTATCACCAAAGCTTCTATGTGATTATAACCTAGCAACCCTTATGGTTTTCTTAGTTATACTATCAACAAATATTCTTAGTGATTATGAGTTAGCAAGCCTCATGGGTTTCTGAGTTAAGCTATCAATCATGCTTCCCTCTCCTTCAATTTTCTAAGTCCCGTTATTCTTGTCAACCCCTATTGCAATTCAGTTTTTCTTACCACCCAATAGCCTCATGGCCTCCCTATCTTTTTCTTGTTCCTTTTCTTTGCTTATATCGTGCATATGAATCTCAAATGGTTGTCCTTTTTTTTCCATGGGATCCTCTCAACCTCCTCCTTTTTCCACGAGAGACTCCCAAAACTTCCACTCACTGGTCATGGTTCTAAGTCACTTTTCCTCCTCTTCTCTTCGGTAGCTTCCACTTACTCATCATGGTTCTAATTAACTATGCCTCCTATTCTCTTCATCCCACGAAAATCTCCCCAAATTATACTTACTCGTCATGATTCTAAAAAACTTTGCCTCCTCTTCTCTTCAAGATCCTCCCCGAATTGCACTTACTCATCATAGTTTTAACTGCCTTCACCTCCTCTTTTCTTATTTGTTTCAACAAATGAAATTGTTTGTCTCCTTGTGTGGGCTATGGAGGGAGACTAGTGCTTTGGAACAAACAATTCATTCATAGATTCTTTTCCCAATAGGAACATGAGCATGACATATCAAGAAGCTCATGACTCACATTTATAACTCCAAGTCCCTTAAGCAAGATCCCTTTCTCAAACTGTGAAATACATGCCCCTTTCCCTTAGCCATTTTTTAATTTGTGGTTACATAGTTACAAGATAATGTTTATAAGGGGAATTAACCCATAAGGAATGTCACACCACTTTTCTCACACTTGGTAGTGGCAGTAGATGGGCTACAACATTTGGAGGTGGTGAGTACAACATGTTTCATCTATTGAATTCAATTCACTATTTTTTTTAACAAGGTCGAATAATTTTGTATTATAAAAAGCAAAAAGAGGATTGAGTCATGTTACATTTCGAGTGCGAAAGGTCTTTTGTGGAGGCACAAAAGGGGAGCACATTCACTACCTCGACATAAGAGACCTTGTTTCTAAAATGTTGGAAAATAACATACCCATATTGCCGAACAAATTGACCAAGAAGCAAGCAAAATTTGCAGTGCATTTGAGGAAGGAGACAAGGATTTCACCAAACATGGTTTACATATTCCTCAGGATAACGACCCTTATATCTTGAGGAAGCTCCACTCTATTCGCTTTGGTTCAGAGAGTTTATATAATCAACTGCATCTTCAATATGCTTACACTTATCCTTCAGCGCTTCAATCTCGGCTCTCTGGTTCTTGATTTCAGTTTGTTTGTATTTATTCACACTCTTCATCTTAGAACAGAGGTCATTGAGTGTTTGAATGAAGCGACCAATCATGAAAAGGTTGGCACGACACAGAGTGCAACTATCATTTTTCTCCACTTTTTCTAAAGGATTAGAAAACATCTTGAATGGCTTGTCAATTGAGATACTCTTCTAATCTCTGACCTTATGCTATGAGCTTCTGAGCTTGCTGGAGTGATAGCCAACGCTGAACGCTATTGGCGTCTATCTATGAAAGATGGGTGTATGACAGGAGAGAGTCTCAAGCCTATTGGACTGGGACTTCCAAGAGGAAGGAAAGCTGAGAGCGCTAGAGAGGTCTGGGAAGAGCGACGAGTGACCATACATAGAAGTTCCTCTGAAATTATGAGACGGACCAAGAACGGAGTTGAGAAGGAATATAGCGGGATACGGAGTAGGAAGAGCACACTCGATGAGAAAAAAAGGAATCGAGCTTCTTTTCAACAGAGAATGATTATGATCAAAGGGGTTAGTATCAATGGCCTTAGAAGGCAAGATTAGAGGCCAAAAGAGGAGAGATAGAGCCTCAAAAAGTAGGAACCTATACACTCTTAAAACAATGGTGAGTCTACAGGAAGAGTCGGCTTGCAACATAGGACTAATTATATAAATGACTTGCTTACCTCTACTCGGCCCCTACGCGTTGGGATTGCTACAGAGAATGCTGATCACAATTAGCTCACCTCCCTTTTTGAGCCTGATGCTCTCTCCCTCTAGTTGCGTGATGAAGATTCTGATGGAGGTTCCTGAACTTGGGATGCTTTTTATAGGCTTGATTTAGCTTACTAGACTTGTGATTCTTCTATGCTTTCTCAAGAGTAATCCCCTTAAAACCATGCTTGCCCGACTTTCTCTTCAAATTAGTAAGGGTGGTACCATGATTAATATGACCTATATAAGCTACATTCTAATCCTCGAGGTGGTTTCTTTTCTGGAGCATATCACAAAGCCTATGATTCTTCATAATGAGGATATTCCTCTCTGCACGAGAAGGATTGGCTGAGATATTCCTACCAGACAAGTACAAGAGGATCTCCTGCTGCTTATTCATATGAGGGAGCTTTACTTCTTTCGAGTTGATGTGTTTATCTGTGCTTTGGATCTTGGACCAAGCCTCTTGAAAAGGTAAATTAAGGGATTGCTTTTTCATAAGTATCTTAGATTTCTTTCACTTTCCCAGCCCTTCGATCCATTGCCTTGTTCACAAGTGAATCAGTGTTTTGATTATCGTTACTTAGAACATGTTCAAGGAAAATTTTAAGGATGGAAAATTTTCTTGAAGTTTAGAAACATTGGCGAATCTCACTAATCCCTAATATGCAAACTATAAATTTTTCAATGATCTATTTGTAAAATTATTCAAATTTATAATGATTTATCATATAGCCACTATATAATGTTGGCGATTTTTAAGGTAAAATAATTTTAGATTCTAAAATTTGGGCGAATCATCTTTTATAAAAACTGGAAATTGAAGAATCGTTTTTTGGAAAAATCATGGAAAATTAGCCCATTGGGCGAACATTAGCCCCTAAAATTTTCCATGACCAAGTCTCCATCAATTTCCTTGCTGCTCAAGGCTTTGCATGCATCTTGAACCTAAAGAGCATATAGGGTCTTGACTCATGAACTGATCTACTTCACCTGTCTAGTGATGATGTGTCTAAGGAAAACGTTTCCCTTACTGAAGCGATTGACACCAAGTTTCTCTTTAGTCCTTGTACATACTTAACATAGGTCAAGGTAAGGCGAGCTCCATGTTTCCTCTAAAAATTAACTGTGCCTACATCTGAGACACTGTACTTTTCATCACTACCCATTTCTATGAGTATCTAGAGATCTCTCGCCTCCAAGTACTAAACAAACTCTTGTCGTCGGTTATGTGGAAAGAAGCTCCAGTGTAAAGAAACCAACCACTTCCCACCATGGATGAAATCATGCACGTGAAGAGTGTGAAATCCAACTCAAACTGTGAAGCAAGTGCCTCACCTTCAAATCCTTCCCTGGATCCCTTCTTGGATTTCCTCTGTGGAAAATTTGTAGAAAAATGGCCCACCTCATGACAATGAAAGCATCACACTTTTGATTTGTCAAACTTCTTCACACCATGGGAAGAACTGGTTTCAAAAAGAGAAACCTTCTCCTTCCCTTTCTTTCCCTTGCTCACTAAGGCACATTTTTCTTCATCCTCCATGCATGAAGAACCATCTATGGTGCTTCTTCTTATCTCCTCCTGCATCAAATCTGAACAAAATCGTTCCCAATCTAGCAGTTTCTCTCTTCCATTAACCGAGTCTTGGTAGCTATGCCAACTCTTAGGAAGATAGAAGAGTGCAAGAATCACCATGTCATCATCAGCTGTCATGATCCCTACACTTCAAAGCTCATCCCTACATCAGGTGAGCTTGTTCAGATACATAGAGAACATGTCACTCTTTTCACACTTGATCTTTCAAAGTTTGTCCTTCAGTACCAGCTTCCTCTGATCACTGCTATTTTGATAAAGATATTTCAATGTTTTCCACATCAAAAATGGAGTCTCCTTCCCATGGAGGCTCGATATAATGTGATCTCGAACTCCCTCTAGGAGGATTCTCCTTGCTCTAGCCACACACTTTTTCCATTTCGCTAGTTGAGTAGCATCAGTCGGCTTCTGGACTTCTTGATCAATGAAGTCCTTTAGACCGTTATCTTCTACTACTGCCTCCATGTGATTCTTCTAGGATATATAATTCGAACTACCATCAAGGCATATTCGAGTCTCAAACCATTGAACGCCATTGGTGAAATAGATGCGATTAGAACCCAATTCAATATTTAGAAACCACAAACTTCAACTTCTCCCTTCTTGTATACTGTTCTTCCTTGATCACCTATGCTTTGATACCATGTAGAAATTCCCACCTGTAGATCACCTGATAATGCAATAGACTAAAGCAAAATACTTGATCTACTGCTACAACCAATTTAGCAGAATCTTAATCAAACATGAGCAACATCAACAAGAACACATATAACTGATAAGAAGGAATTAATCACACATAACACAAAAGATATAACCCGGGGAAAGCACCAGCCTAAAACCCCATTTCTGTATTATCATACAAGTGGAAATATAACCAGTATTACAAAAAGAATCAGCTCAAAAGCTATCCTGCCCTCTCTGCAATACCTCTACTGCTCATAGATAGTCAAAGGTGTCTATCTAACCTCTGGTATGCCCTCCAAGCCTCCTATTTCTTTGTACAATTCTGATTGGGGTCCACTATAGCCACTTGTGTGAATTGGCCTCTTCACACACTCACTAATCTCTGTTCCAACTACACAGTCCTGAAGGAGATAATTCCTCATCATGGATGAGCTTCCTTTATAGGAAAAATATTCATCCAACTGATAGTACATTGTCCCTTCTTTGATCTCAACTGGGTCTCTTTCTAAATTGACATGCATGAGTTATCCATGCGTGAATACTAAGTTATCTGAAATACACTAGTTACATGCATGCAAGCATTAACTAACTGAACTCTCATTAATTTAACAAACAGTTAAATTATTCTAACTGGACTTGACTCAGTTAACTGAGCCAATTAATTACAACTCAATATTACAACGCATCCTTATTTCTTTAACTGATGGGTAAATTCCTCAATTAATAGATACATTATTGCATGTCCTCACATAGACTTCAAGTTTGATTTCCTTCACTAATTAACTCAAGATGAATTAATTAATTAATTTACAAACTGTTGTTAATATCAAATTCAAATTTTACTTCTTATTTTTAGTCCAGGGACTAACTAAAATAGGAATCCATCCTGAACTGCTAAAAATAGAATGCTATTTTTAGCACTTCCATTTTTTATTCCCTGTTGCCCAATATAGCACTGGTACTTAAACAACTATTTTTAGCAGTGTGTTGTGGCCACCAACAAACCCCCTCTTTTATTTAGTGTTGTGACTGATACTAAATAAATGGGGACCCTTAGCTAGAATTCAAAAAAATCAATTAGTGATTGCATTTCCTTTTCAATAAAACTTACCATCGTAAACTTAAGAAAATACCTTTGAAAATATCTAAAAAACTTAAGTTTTGTGATGAGGGAAGACAAAATCACTCCTTAAAGGATATTGCATCGTAGAAAAGATGACAACACGCCTACTTACAAGCTGAACTCTAAAATCGTGAGAATTCAATGCAAAATTGCATAAGGATAAACATATATCGCATCACAAGCCTTAGAAGCACACTTATAATAAAAAACTACAGAAAATGCCAATATGCGATAGCGCATATCGCAAAATCGTGTCGCGCAAGAAACTGCTTAACACAAAACATGCGATATTGCGATTATGCGATATTGCGATTATGCGATGTTATGACCATGCGATACTGCGAAATTGTGATAATGCGACAAAACGATCTTACGATAGGACGATAGAACAATCTTGCGATCTTGCGATTATGCGATGCAGCGATCTACGATATTGCAAAGAAAATCTCAAAATCGTCTCATCGCAAATTTTTGGTTCATTATTCAAGGAAACGTGTTTCCATTAAATGAGACTGGTTATGTGCTTTAATGCTCATTAATGAAGTAGTTGCCAGTTGTTAATGAAATCTAGTTTTGAGTTTATCAAAGAGCCAATTCACGTAAGGTGGCATATTTTTAAATGTCTTTGCCAGTCAAAGCATTCCCGTCGTTATTTATTATCATTACTCTCACCTCACTTGTAAACTACAGGAACGAAGGACAAAAGGTTATACAAAGCAGTGTATAGGAAGCTACGGTGAAAATAGGCAAGGCTCTGATATCTGAAAAATAGAGAGAAGCAACCTTTTCACAAAGAAACAACATACAACAGAAACCCGAGTATTTTCACCTGGGAAGGCATACATAATCTACTTGAGGAAATAAATCCTAGAGTAATGGGATTTACGACTACTACAGGCTCATCAAGGTCGTCTGAAGCATCAGTTGCAGAGTTAGCTTGTTCATTCCTGCACCGGAGAGTGGCAAGGCCCAAAATTCTCCCCTGCACATAAATGGTTAAAGGAATACTAGACAGCGCTGACATCAAAGACAGGCAGTTTAGGGCTCAAGGTCAAGAGCTCTCGGAATCATTGTTTTCACAAAATTTCAACTTTACATCCGCTACAAGAAAACATGCAAGAGGCGAAAATTGCAAAAATGAAGCCTAGATTAAGAAAAAAAGGCAGTTTCTAATGCGCGATTAGCGCCTAGCGCTAATCGCGCATCGCTGGGTAAAACTTCTCAAAATGGAAAGCCTCTAATTGCTCAGTCTCCTGTAAGCCCAGTACCAAAAAGATGGTGCCAGCGCTTGCTGATTCCATTTTTGCAGCACATTTAAAGGATGAAGTTAGTCAACTGACTCTTCTCAAGCAAATGCCGAATGATTGCGACATTAAGGAGAAAATACATAAATAGTTAGTTTTAGATTTAATTTTAGAAATAGTTTTATTTTATTTTCCCTAGAAAAAGGACGGTCATTTAAACCGTATCCTAAATTTTTGTAAATAAGTTATTTTTAGACATAGTTAGTAGTATTTAAACCCTCCGCATGCATTTAGAGAAGGATCCAAAAATTTATCAAAAACTTGTCCTCAGAACATGCACTTTTGCACCCTCCGAGGAGGTTTTGATGAATGAATGGAACAAGATTTATTGATTTTTGCATCTGATATCTGCTACTGATGTTTCACTTCTGTACTCTTAGTTGATGTTGGATTGAGAATAGATAAATCGCTATCGCTTGAAGCTCATGAGTAGAACTAGTTATAAATGGTACTTTTATCTCCTAACTATTTCTATTTCCTGTGTTAAAGTGATATTTAAATTCATTTATTTATATGTTAATGCTTGAATGCTTGAGCTATCATTTGGCACTTTTGTATGGTGATAGCTATTTATTTATGCTTGATATATGAGTAGCTTATTATGCGATATGTTTTTCGCAACTGTTTCACCTAATGTTTTATGCGAAGTGGTTCATCTATATTGAATTCTTTTCTTATAACAGTTGAATGATCTTTATTACCGATTGTTATCTGAAATCATTTTAGATCGTATAACAAAAGAATCATACCCCGGGTTAGTATAGACTTAGATATTTATGTTTTAATAGGATACAATAGCATGTCATTAGATTAAAGTTAGAATTAGAGCATCTTAATTAGGAACTGTTTGATCAGAGATATCATATTCTACACACACACATACAAATTGGGAAACTGATCCCATTATCCCCAGTCGGACCTGCTATACCAAACGGAAAAGGAGCTACCAACCAAGGTCCGGACCGGGCGAGTATCCCCCTTGTTGTTGACCCAATTTTCGGGGCTTCAACACAGTGCTATTTTTAGCATTTCTTGTTGCCATTTTTCAACAACAGTTTGTATGTTTTCTATAATGGCATCCCTTGCTTCTCAACCAATCTAAGAAGTGGCATCCATCTCAAACCACAAATTTACTAGATGTGGAGGTTGAGGTACTAAAAGAGTCGAAGGATGAGGAAAATCAATATCCCTATATGCACCCTTCTGATCATATATCCAACATTTTCCAATGCCATAATATTTCAATGGAAGGTCCGTATATTCAGGCTTCATACCCAAAAAAACTGCCTAAAATAGTTAAGTAAAATAATTTGCAACCTCATCATTCTATGACATATTTCCATACGATGCAATGAACCTATCATACAAATGGTGGGATATTTGAGGGTGCTTGAAATATTGCACCTTCAACATCTTGTTTTCGTCCCTTCTTTGAAATTAAACATAGGTTTAGTATGTGCTTTCATAACATTCCTATTTACCTCGATCCATTTATCAGGACTCATCATTGTTTCCTTTCTACCCATTATCATATCTACAAGGCCATCAATTTTTGGCCCAAGTTTCTTGTAAATATCAAGAAATGAACTTAGAGAGTGCAAAACAATTTCTAAGCTATGCCAACTCTCCACAAGAAGCTCAAAGCTCTGAACATTGTTTCGCAATTTTGAATAATGGGTTGTGCAGCTCTATTATTTACATTGTTGGAAGTTTTTTTCACAATTAATATCATCAAGAATATCAGAAGGATAGGTGGTAATTGGTGTATGGTCTTCTTCTTGAATCAATGACTTTGGTCGCATTTTCACCCTCTTCTTCAATATAATTACATAAATATTAAAAGACGTCAATATATTTATACACATGAAAAATAGACATACATGTATATAACATACAATTTATTTACATACAAATTTGTTTTATTATCAAAAATTTTAACTATATAATTTACCAAATTGAGGATCATGATGATCCAATTGAGTTTCACGACTACCTTCACGCAACGACCTAGTGAGAGATGCTTCTAAACAAAATATAAATTATAAATTAATTAAGTTAAATTGGTAAAAATGTATTCAATATGTATGTACATATGATTCTACGAATATAATTTAAGTAAATGCACATAAAAATATATATACCATGATCATGATGTACCAAACGATGGCCCTCCACTAATTTATCTGATAATCTCCTAGAACCATGACTAATCTCATCAACATACAAAGAAAGTCATCCTCTGGTTGATGCTCGAGACTCAGCTGATTCACTATCTTGTTTATGCCTCGAACAATTAGGTGGTGACGGCTCGTGTGATGATCCTCACCCTCGTTCCATATATATTGATGGATATATATGCATATATATATGTAGCGATATGACATTTACAAAAGCCCAAGTTACCTAATGCTTTTAAAAATATTTACTATTTAAAAAGATGAAGAATTCAAAAAAATAATACGACAAATAAAAGTAACTATATAAGAATTTCTTCAAAATTATTTGGTGTAAATTCTTTATTTCAAATATACTCGAGACTAAAATCACAAATGCTAAAGTGCACGTCTTGAGAATTGAATACAAAAATTTCTAAAACATGTCAGTCCCAATAATTCACATAATAATTCACCAAGTTGTGATTACCCAGTGGGGGCACACTTAGTATAACATTAAAAGAAGAAAATGGTAATTAAAGACACCACATTTATAACTAAAAAACACACACATAGCAAATATATCTTACAATGTCCATCAATAAATTTTGATGGAGTGCTTCTGGACACCAATTCATCTTTCTTACAAAAATATTGAATTGGCATTGCCCCATACAAAAGATCACTAGACATCCTATTGACATTTGCACAATGACTTATGCTAAATGATTGAAATTTACTAGCAATAATTTTTTTATTCTCTATGTAGTTGTTTTAACTTGTCCTTTTTGACTTGGTACATGCCTTTCATTTGGTTGCACACAAGTTTAAAATTGGTGTAGACTACAATTCCATTGGATCCATAGTCCCTAGTTGTTCCTAAGCCTTCTATCAATGCAATATAATATGCTTCATTATTTTTTGTCCTTCTAGGTAAATTCCTTTTCCTTTGGAGGATTGGTTTCGTCGCAATATTGTATAGCAGATAAGTAATCATTTCTTGTGTTGGATAGGGATAACAAGAAACTTCTATGCATAACATCCATTTTTCAACCATATTTAATGGGTTTTCTAATCCTCATAAAACAAATTCAATAAAATGAATAATATATTTCTTTAGTGCAAATGCCTTAGATTATGGGAGAATGATGAAAAATAAATATCTATTGTGATTGAATGGTGTAATATTACAAGATCTATTGTGATGAACTGCACCATTGGAATAATAATGGTAGTTTACAAATCAATGTCCTTTGGGAAAACACCTTAACAAATTGTCTCATGTTGGAATGGTTAGGAATATAATCCAGAATGTTCAATTAGGGTGGTTAATTTCATCAATCTAAGAAATATCAACCTCTAATAGTGCACAAATTACAAACATCATTTTATATTATAAGTTTCATATTAAACAACATTTTATATTCTAAGTTTCATATTGCAACACATTAATGTAAGTGGATGGTGTGGCTTCAGTGAGTGATGGCAATGGTGCTTATCAAAGTGGGACTTAATCACACTTCATAATCCTCTATTTTATTCCTTTGTCTTGTCATACTTCATAGAAGATAATATTCCCATATAAGTATATCATATCAAATTTCCATGTTGTATTACTAGGTGGCTTTGAGAGGTAGTTCTCCATATCCCCTTCATACATAACACTCTATAGAATATCTAAAGGGGAAAAGAGGTTCAAATATAATATTAAATTTAATGAAGCTTGAGCTCATTCCATATCATTATGGGGCTCTCCTCTAGTCCTTGGCTTGTTTAAAGAATACCTAGATGAAATGGACGTGTTAGATGAATCACTACTTGAATAAATGAAAATAGGAGGTAATTAAATGATATTGAGGAGTGGAAAATCAATGCTCTAATCTCCCTCTTAAAATTATATTGGAAAGGAAATCCTAACTATAAAACATATCCATGAAAAGTAATAAACAATTATATGCATCTATGGACCTCAAGGGTCATGCCATGAAGGATCCATTTTCATTTCCTATCCATGAGCATTTACTAATAAAACATTTATTTTTCTAGCCCCATGGAAAGCATATCTTATTTTACGAGTTGACTGTGTGTAAAGTCTAGTGATTCTCTTCCATAGTACACCTAGGCAATTTAATAAACTAACCTTTACTATGTTGTGTTAGTGGGGCCATTAGTTTTACACCATCTCAAAAATCACGAAAAGGTTCATACCATTTTTTAATGTGAAGATCCATTTTTACTATTGTAAAGAGAGATGCCACATCACCTATCTACCTTGGACACCTTAGTTCAATTCAACAAATATTGAGAGAAATTGTTGAAAACATTTTCCTTAATGCTAGTTGCATATATGGCTATTGAATTTGTGATTTGAGGAAAAATATGCTCCTAATGAACCCAATCTTTCAATGTAAACCCTTTTAAAGAACTTTTATTATTATATTGTAAAAAAGACCCTTTCATGAGAATTTTGAGGGAGATATTGTCATTAATGTAATATTCTTTATAGTTTGTGTAAGTGGTTTTAAGTAATCATGGTTTTGATCCCGCTTATTGCAACTCATTATAAGAAACCAGGACTCCATTTTATATAATATGGGATTATCCTCATTTGCAATGATCAAATAATAATAAATATCATGTTTGAGTTATTTTGGGTGCAATATTTGCTTCTTTATAGTTAGTAATATTATGTAAGGGCTTTATAATGGGTTGCTTGTCTAGTAGCTATCCCTTGTCTCTCTCCTATAGGACCAACTTTCCCTTCACTAGGGGTATAGAAACAACAAGTTATATAAGTATTAAATAAGAGAGGTCAAGCCTAGAATTTGATATTTTACAAAACATTTTTCAATTTAAAGTTTATCAAATATATTACACACCAATATTAGATTTATTAAAACCATCAATTGAAGATTAATATTTTCAACAAAGGTCTATTGTAACTTTTAATTCATGTCATCAGTAATAAGTCATATTGTTTGACTAATACTTTTGCAGTTCCTTCCCCTATGGTTCCTATCATATTAGGGAATGTGGTTTGAGCCAACTGGGATAAGAAAATAGAATGCCAATCTTTGATAAGATGCCATAAATTAATTAGAAATGAGTGCAAATTCATGAACTTTTTCTTCTATATTAAAGGCACCTCATCCTACATGTATATATTAATTGTTATAGAGTTGAAATCAATAAGAAATTACTTATAATTTATAATAATTTAGGCTAACATAATGCTTCAAGGGACATAACAGGCATGATAAAATAAATATATTGATACCATAAATATTCAAAATCATTCTAATGAAGAACCTAAAAGAACAGCAAAAGCCAAATCATCAGTTCAAATTTTGCACATGCTAAAGGATTAAAACCATGTTAAAAATTGAAATCTTTCTCACAACTTCTCAAGAAATTTAGTTATCACTCAATAAAATAAAAAGAGATTTTCACACCCACTCTTGGAAAGCTCCTTTGTGATGAGGAGAGACTAATATAAAGGAATTTACTCATGAAGAAAGTACAATACAAATTCCATTTTTTGTTTTCATAAATGTGAATTAAAAAGGATATTCTCACATCAAGGATGGTAAGTGCAATTAAATCCAATCATAGGAAATAAATCCTTCACCAACAAATGGATGTCACCTATATTTTTTGTTAATTATACAAGCCTAAATGTTTTCATTTCAAATTTCTACTTCCCTAGGCACATTGTTGGCAATGGTCCCAAGTTTTTAACTTACTGAAAAACTCTCCTCTTAAAAACAAGCTTTCAGTACTTTCTTCACATAAATTTTCAATTGAATGGACCAGTTCAACAAAATATTTTGAATTATGTATTCAACCCACTCACAACTCGAATAGTAAATTCAAATATCCTTACATGTAAATTTTTTCAACCACACAACAACTTATTTTCTACAAAGCTAAATCCCAAATTTAAGAGGACTTTGCTTGGCATAATCTAATATACAAATTCCAGATTCAAATCGATAATGTAAACTATTCATCCTTTAGAGCATTGAACCTACAAATCACATTGATTTAAAAACTTATACCTTTTATAGTCTTTATCTTAGTGTATTCTCTATTAAGAAAAAAAAAAGCTATTTTGTCTAAAATGATGTGTGAAAGAATTATGTGTCTTATCGAGGAAAAAGTAACACACCTATTGATAGTGGATGTGAATAAACGAGACAAATTATGATAATTATAATAGTAATTTTATTGTTTTATATAGACATGATAAATAAGTTTTATTGTTTTATAAAGACATGATAAATAAGTTTGTAGCCAAAAACACATTGAATGGAGGAAAGGCTTTAGCATCCTTTTAAAACTAAAAGTATTATATTTTCTATAAAAAAATCAGTTTATTGCAATAGAGATTAGTTGTAAATTACTTATTGAAAACTACAATCTAATTTTGTTATTGAAATATTGATATTGAAATATCAAAGAAAAGTTATAGATACAAATAAATAATGATAGGAACGAGAATGCATAAAAATTAGAAGAATGGTAGATGAAAGGAGTTTGCACAATAGTGATAATAGTGATAAAGAAAATAAAGGAAAGAAATGAAGAAATCAAATCAAAAATAAAGGAAAGAAATGAAGAAATCAAATCAAAATGTATGCAAAATCCATTTAAAAGAATTTACCTTTGAAAAATACTCTGGAACAACTCAGGTGAGAAACAATTTTCGCTTGACAAAGTGTAGATTCAACTGCCATCATGTGACAAATGGAGACAATACGTTAAATAAGGAAGTTGAAGTACACATGTCAACTTGGTACTGATGAAAATAATGGTGTCGTTGAAAACTAAAGCAAACCCTTGCCACAAATAATAGCATGCCCGAGAGGGCTTCAAGTGAAAAGAACCCTTGCCTACCTTTTATTCCATTGCAAGCAATTTTTTTCATGTTCACTGGCCAAGAAGGAGAAGGTATTTGTATTTGTATTTATACATGTTTGTTGTTTCGTAAAAAAAGAGTGTATTTTATAAGTTTGTTTGAAAGAGAGGATGTCTCTCTAACTGAAAGGATCCTTTACAAGAGGATGCAAAGTTGTCGACCAACAAAGAAAACAAGTAGACTCGACTGGAGTAAAAGTGTATTCAAGTTGAAATCCAGAAGACTGTATTATGGTGGTTTGTTGATTTGGTTTCACCGCCTAATGAAATGGCCCTACTACATTATACATGTAGTGGTAGTTGCATTCTATAATGAATAATTCAATTCTATATGACTTTCTAGTTTGGTTGCACTTAACATTACTTATGAGTTTGTGGTTGCATTTTTCCCCAGTGCAAGCACCGCTCGACCTCACCTCATTATCACCAACTAAGTTCAAGCCTCAATTGTATTACCAACCCATCCAGTTTGAACTCTTATTGCTCAGTTGGAATGAAAATTAATATTCTTTTTATATTACCTTTTAGTACTTTTCGAGAAGAAATCATAACAGATAATATGGTGGATGGAGAACAAGGAGATAAGATGACGGGATATCATATGGGGAATAATCATATGGGAGATAATCATATGGCGGGGAAGAATGATAAAAGACATTAAAGTGGATAAAATTCCAGACTAACAATTGGAGCACGAACCAAAATTTCTATAATAACTGACAGTCCAACCTACTAATGAACTATAAGAGTGAGAAACTATTTTAGTAACTACAATTTTTTAAATATAAAATTTATATCACATCTTTTAATATATAAATTATTTGTTTTTCATCATTTCTAATATCTAAATTTTATAAACAGAAAATTGTAAAGTCAATCATTGTTTCTTAACTTTCTAATATAGAATTTTTTCTACTAACCTTTGTTACTGTACGGTCGGTTGAGAGACAGACTAGCTGAACGACCACCTTCGATGACCACTACCTCCTTCTGTGACCAATAGATCTACAAAAACCGAACAGAAATAACCTAAAAATGACCCAAAAAAAAAACTCAACTAAAGATAAAAAACACAAAAGAATTACTGTGTGGTCAGGCGAGAGAGAGACCAGCTCCAAAACCTCATTTGTTGGCCACAACCTCCTTCGGTGGCCATGACCTCCTCCAGCAACCAAAAACACTGGAAAAACTAAACAAAAATCACCTAAAAATAACATAGAAAAATCAACAGAACAAAAAAAAAACACAAAGCAAAAAAAATTACTAGCGCTATACCTTCAAAAGCATCACGAACGAACTCCCGAACTACTCAAACAAACTCCCGAAAAACTATAAACAACAACAATAGAAATTCTGAACAACTACCAAATCTTTTGTAAAAGAATAACGGTCGACATATATATAAAAAAAAATCGGCTTAAAAGTTTGTTAGACCGAAAAATTATTTTTTGGCGAAAAATGTTAGTTCGTCCAAAAACTCGTCACTGGATTTCCCCCCACCAGCTAAAAATATGTTGCATGTGTGTCATTAGTTTAAACAACCGATTTTTTTGGCTGAAAAATAAATTTAATTGTTTGGCTGAAAAGATAGAAGTTTGACTAATTTTTTTTTACTTAGTTCCACCTAAAAAAGTAAATTTATGAATTTTTCACTGGCAATTCTCACGAAAGTGTAACCTAAATTCACATTTTCACCCCCAAGTTATTGTACATTTTAGCATACCATGCACAAATGGATAGATAGACTAAGGTGGTTAACCAAAGCCTTGTAAATTTGTTGAGGAGTCTAAGTGGAGAAAAACCAAGACAATGGGATTTGGTTTTCATGTCAATTATAGTTGCTTACAATGATTCAATTAATAGGTCTATTGGAAAGAGTCCATTTCAAATTCTTTATGGTAGGTCACTAATGGAAGTTGTATATTTTTTTTAGTTTCCAAATATGGAAGATAAAAGGAGTGTTGATGCAAGTGAATTTGTAGAGGACATGTAGAAAATGCATGTGTAGTTCAAACAACAGTTGTAGTAGAGCAATGCTAAATATAAGCAAGGGGAAGATTTGCGAAGAAGAGATGAGGTTGTTGAATAAGGAGGGTTTGTGATGGAACATTTAAGGAAATAAATATTTCTCATAGGTATGCATAGTAGGCTCAAGTACAAGAACATTGGACCATGTCAAGTCGTGAAGAATAATTTTAATAATGCTTATAAGCTAGAATTATGAGAGGAATTTGACATTTTCCTGACATTCAATATTACTAAATTCTATGATTTTCATGAAAGGAAAGGGATAATAAAGGAGGTACCCTATATGAGTGGAAGAACTAATTTTCCATCAAACCAGCTATATAATTACATCAAGGCTTGGTGAAGAGGGTCAACAAAGGAACCCAAAACAAGTAGTACTATGAGTATTTGATTAAGTGGAGGAACAAAGGTTCTAAGGACGCATCATGGGTTTTTATGCCATGCCTATGAGGGATTCCCTGTCTGGTGATAGTTACAATCACAGCCACATGAGCTAGAATCTCATGTCCTTCTTACCAAGGGTGTCTAATGTAGGAACATTCTTGGAAAAAATAAATCCGCATTGATTGATTTCAATTAGTAACCTATAAGATGAAATAATCATGTTGCAACACCTCTATTGAAACACTACCTCACTATTACATTGCTATAACACCATTGTTGTAACACCATTGCTACAAAACCTTATTGTTACATTTCTGCAACACCTCTATTATACACTACCTATGGTTATGTTGTTGCGACCTCGATGCTATTTATGTGTTTCAAATTGGTTATAATACTATAGAGCATGACTAGTAGTGATTCCACATTTCTCAAGGGGTTTATGGACTACTTGTGCAAAGAAGTGAGAAATAGTTGGGGATTTGGAAAAAGAAGTAATGATTAGCTAAGGAAATAGATGAAAACGTTATAATATTCTATGGATTAAAACCTCCATGACTATTCAACACTTGAATGAATGATGACTAGATTGGGAAATGACTAGGGATGCTAAACCCTTGTATGATTAAACTTTCTAGCCAATGTTTAAAACATGGGATGGATAAAAGAAAGGAGGAGGAGCTAAAAATGAAAATGGTTCGAGATGAGAGTAGGAAACCTATGAACTCAAAGAGCTTAAGAAACTGAAGTAGGAATGATCTCGTGAAACTAGAAAAGGAGGTTGGAATAAAGGAGAATAAGACACCTATGTGGGTCTAGTGTGAAAAGGATGACACACATGCTAAGGCATAGTGAAAAATAGAATTTTAGTTTGACCTTTAAGAGAAATTTACTATGTATTTAAATAAGAAATGAAATTTTCTATTATCTTTTATATTTTCTCATGTGAATTTTCTCAATGTCCTCACTGTATGTGTTAGTTCTCTTAATTATGTTGCACTAGAAAACAAGTAATTGCGCATTCTATGGGAAAATATCTAATTCCTGTAGTGGTTGTATATAGATTGTAGATACCCTGTACATTATAGGGGGAAGGATGATATGATTTAGTGATCAAGGTGTTCTAGCTAGCATTGACAAGAAAATAACGTATCTCTTGAAGCAATTGCAAGTTGGTCTTGCATCCACCTTGACAATACTCTTTTGTATTTTTTTCCTCTGTAGCTTATCTTACTTGAGGAGATCCCAAGGCCTAGGGTTAATTTGGAATCCATGGGATCTTCCTTAGGTGTATTTCTATGCTTGTTTAAAGCGCATTGAATCCTAAAAATATGTTCTAGAGGAATGGGTTGAATTTCTTGGGATTGGCAAGCTTCTTTGAAATGTTCTAGATATATTCTTGGGATTGAGAAGATTCTTTGAAATGTTATCGATATAAGTCATGTAGACCCATATATTCTCCTTGTGGATATAGATGATCATCATTGTTATTTTCCATGGTCATGTCTTGACTGTCCCCTAATGGTTTTGAGGGCTCTCATAGCTTTTGATTCCTAGGCTCCTTCATTTCTTAAGGCTAGGCGAAGGGAAGGTTAGACGAGGAATGAGAGTTGGGGAAGCAGAGGTTGACTAGAAGAAAGTTCTTCAAGCTGAGAAATAAGAGTTTCAAAGTTTCTCTTATTTGGATAGGTTTAAAAAACCCAGGTTTGAGGTTTTATTACCATATTGACCCTTGGAACCTCATTCAACAAAACCCTCGACATCCTTTCCTACCTTAGGTTGGGAATATTTAAGAGGAATGAGAATAGGGAAATGTTAGAGTAGATCTCCATGCTCATGGAAGCACCTACATCAAAAGAGGATGTATTTTTAGTGTAGTATCTAAACCCATTGTGAATCCTAATGCATGATTCAAAGTGTTCCTAGAAGTGGTGTTGAGACATTCATATAAACACATATGCAAGAATAGGTCATGTATCTATCTCATTTTATGGCTTTTTATACTTTGACAAATAAGCCTAGCTTGTTTCCAATGCCTTCAAAATTTCAAGGTCCCATTACTCTTGTGGCGAAGCATAGAGTATGATCCATACTAGGGCATAAGTGAATTATGTTGCATAAGTGTTCGCTAGTTAATGTTACCCTTTGGATTTCTAGTTTGTGTTATTCCATGGTACTAGATCCTTTTCTGTAGGCTAGAGACCTACAAAATACCCTATGACTACATGATATTTTATGAATTGAACATAATTGCCTATGTGATCTATTTTGATACTGTATGTTGTCATATCGTCAATTTTAGTTATGCACTATCTTGGTTTCCAAGCTGTGGCATTTCGATGTGATGGTAGTTGATTATTCATGATTGAATGATATGAAACCAGCTCACACAAATATAGAAAATAAAGATCAATGCCTTAGAAATTGGCCTCTTCGAGGGGGCAACCTCCTTTACATTACATAAATGAACAATTCTTGGATGATACAAATGACAAAACCTCCTTTCTATATATAGGAGTCTAAGGGGTCACAATATAATCAAAGTGTACATAACAATAATAATATAAGGGAACAACAATAACAATAGTGGGATTCTATGGGGCACAATAATAACAATATGGGGACAATAGGGGCACAACAATAATAATGAGGGATACAATGAAAATAGTAATGGGGGAATCACTAGTATTATAGGGACGTAACATGGCCCCTCTCCTTCAAAAAAGTGTTGTCCTCAACATTTGAGTAGTTCTGGATGCTTCTGTATAAAATTCTCATCCTCCCATGTGGAATCTTTAGCGAGTAAGTTCTTCCACTTGACAAGATACTCCAAAACTGATCGATTTCATAGATGTTGAGTTCTTGTTTTTGTGACTCCTTGACGTTCGAATATGATTTTTCCTTCCTTGTCAAGTTTTGGCAATATTGATTAAACTGGGGGCTTGTCAATAATAACCTTCTTTAAGCATGAAACATGGAAAATTGGGTGCACTCAGGAAGTTGCAGGAAGCTCCAATTTGTATGCCATAGTACCAATCTTTTGCAACACCTTGTACGAACCATAATACTTTGGTGATAATTTATTATCCTTTTTAGCTTGCTTGAGGGACATTTATTTATATGGTTGTAGCTGTAGAAATACTCAGTCACCTATATCAAAACTTCTTTCACTGCGATATTGATTTGCCTGTTGTTTCATTCTATTCTATGCCAAAGTTATGTTATGCTTTAAGAGTTGGAGAACTTGTTGTTGATGCTTGATGTGATGTTCCACTACTTGAACCTTAGAATTTTAGCTTAAATATGATGTGATGGATAGTGAGTGATATCCATAAAGTGCTATAAATGGGGTCATTTTTGCTGTAGTATGGAAGGAAGTGTTATAACACCATTCAACCAAAGGCAACCATTTGACCCATTGTGTATGTTTATCATATACAAGTCAACAAAGATATCCTTCCAAACATTTGTTTACTATCTCAGTTTTCCCATTAGATTGAGGATGATAAGATGATCTATGAGCTAACTGAGTACCAAGACAAGAAAATAATTATGTCCAAAAATTTCCAGCAAAAATAGGATCTCTATCACTTACAATAATCTTTGGGTTTCCATGTAGCTTTGAATTGTTTCCGTAAATGCAGTAAAAAATGTATTAGATTTAAATGGATGAGATAATGCACAAAAGTGTGCATACTTGGTAAGTTTGTCAACAACCACCATGATGACACTCTTTCCTTCACACTTGGGTAAACCTGTGATAAAATCCATTGAAACCTCCTCCTAACATTGACTTGGAATGGATAAAGGTTGTAATAGACCCGTGGTTTTAATTATTTCAAATTTGTTTTTTTGGCAAACCAAACAGTCTGCCACAAAATTTTGAATATCAGATTTAAGGTCATCCCAAACAAAAACCTTCTTAACCCTGTGGTAAGTTTTTAAAAATCCCGAGTGCCCTCCTAAGGGAGAGGCGTGCAATTCCATAATAATATTTTGTTTGAGTTGGGAATGATGACATAGGTATAACTGATCTTTGTACCATAGCGAATCATTTTTCCAACTAATAGTATCAAATGTACTGGGATCTTGTTGTAACTTTTGAATGAGTACCCACACATCTTCGTCATTCTTCCATTCATCCCTTGCTCCGTTTATCTAATCTAGTTGGATAATAGAAACGGCATAAAGCAATGCTTCCACATCCTCATCCTTTATTGAGAGTGAATCTGCCACAACATTTTTGTTCCCTTTTTCGTATATGATTTCAAAGTCATAACCCACCATCTTTGTAACCCATTTTTGTTACTCTTATAAACATAATCTTTGTTCTAAAAATTATTTAAGA
>APFE030866766.1:52470-62932 GCA_000404065.3 Pinus taeda
CCTTAAGACTTTGGATTTCAAGACAAAGCAAAACAAATGTGACACAAGCTCATTAACTGATATGACCTGATCCAGCAAAGCCAAGAAGGGAACAAGGGCTAGCTCCTCCATCAGTTTTATGGCATGCCTAACGGGATGCAAAACTGATACTGATGAGACACCTACCTATGCATAATGCAAAGAGCTTTTGATCACCGATGGAGGGATCAAGACCGACACTAACAGAAACATCACAGAAAAACATTATAGCGGAAATTCCACGATGACATGTTTGGAGCAGTGAAACCCTAGAATTCAATCCTCTGATACCAAATGTTATGAAACCAACTCATAAAAAGATAGAAATGAAAGATCAACACCTTAGAAATCAACATCTTCGAGGGGGAAACCTCCTTTACATTACACAAATGAAAAATTCTTGGATGATACAAATGAAAAAACCTCCTTTCTATATATAGGAGTCTAAGGGTTCACAATATAATCAAAGTCGACATAACAATAATAATATAAGGGCAAAGCAATAACAATAGTTGGCTTCTATGGGGCACAATAATAACAATATGGGAACAATAGAGGCACAACAATAACAATAAGGGCTATGATGACAATAATAATGGGGGAATCACTAGTATTATAAGAACCTAACATTGAATCTTTTGAATAACTAGTTTGAAATCATTTTCAGTAAGGAGGGTTTGAGGCAGCCCATTTCGATTGGAATATTGACCAGATTTGTTTTGAAAATGATTGGCAAGTACTTCTTTGTATGAGGGGGGAGTTCCTCCCCTTGCATATTTTTCATGGTGGCGAACTAGAAGCCTTGCAATGAGTACTTCTTTGTATGAGGGGTAGGCCCCTCCCCTTGCATATCTTCATGGTGGTGAACGAGAAGGGAAACAACTAAAAATACTAAATTGAAAAAAACTTTCATGTGTTTAAATCACTTGCTTTCGAAATGATTTATTTTCAATAATAATAATAATGATGATGATGATCCAATTTTATGATCAAGGCCAAGCCCCAAACCAAATTTGTCTATGAGACCCCCTTGTTTATGGATATTGAAATATTTTATTTATTATTCACATTAAAATATTTATATTTTTGATCCAAGGGGTCAGTTTACTGCTCAAAATTCAAAGTGTTTAAAAATGCTTGAAACCTATATGATTGGATAAATCTTGGTAATCTAAATCAAACGCAACTCGTTTCACTCAAAACTGATATCGTATGCTCCAGATATCATGTTCTAATCGATTTGCCAGACAGGTAAAATTTTAAAAGTTGAAGTTGCAGGTACACCTAGTCAACAATCCGTACGCTAACTAGGCATATGACTAGATAGGGTGATTATATGTTGTTGGGCCAATGACAGTTTTACAAGTCTCTCCTTATGATTGGTTCGTGAATGTTGAATTTTCATTGGTCGAGGATTGAATTTTTTTATTAATTTATGGGTTGCTGAATGTGTAATGGAGGACCAATGGGGGAGGGCCACGTGGGAAAACTGGAGGTAGATGCGTGGCTTGCCAAGAGTGGTCTAAATTTTGTATAGAGGCCAAGTAGCCCACTAAAATAAAACTCTCAACCAAGCATCAAGCACCAAGCCACTTAACTAACACACCATGCAATGTTACTTAACCCTTATATGTCTCAGATTGTATTTGAAGTTTATATTTTTCGCATTGGAGGATTAGGGTCAGGGCTAAGCCCCAGCCCTGTGGTCTAGCCCAACCATAAAACTATACACTAGTATCTTAATACAAAATTGCAGCAGAGATGTGGAAAGGGGATAGCCCTAAGAGCTAGCCCCCATGTCACATTACCCTTCACAAAACCAAGAACTGGCACAATAGGGGCCAACCCCTAGCCACATGTGCACCCATGAAACTATGCCACAGTAGAAAACGGGCACGCTTTTAGCCCACAACCTAGGAATAAAGGCCTACAACTTGGTCCTATGCGCAACCAAATGACTAAAATTTTTGGAACTGGGGGATAATGGGTAGTTTAACTATCCTACAATTTCACCACTCAGGGGTGATTGTAAGCCAGATTTGGCACTAGTTTCGGGTTTGGGGTGCTCAAGCTAGGTTTGGGCTGAATTGGAGGATTATTAGCTATGGAATTGGGTAAAACCTAGAAACATGCATAACTTTCTCGTATGGGGGTATTCGACAGTGTTGGATCCATTGGAGACATTGGTTTTTCTATTTGAGAATTGTAAAGCCATGTAAACACACTTTTGAGCACTTAATGAAAGAGGCCCTGCATTAGAAGCTGGACCAGGAGATGTAGCCCATGAGAGGGGTTAGATATGGTTATTTGTCTTTGTTTTGCTATAAAATTTGGTTAAAAATCACTTGTTTATGTGTTTATTAAATTGATTCATTGCACAAAAACACATATAAATTTTATTTGAAATTTGTTCAGATAATCAAGTTTTCAATTATAGATTATTTTGGCATCAGAGCATAGTTTATTGTGAAGGTTTGATTAGTTTAAAAGTGTTTTTATAATTATTACAAGGTTGAAGCTTAAAAGGGGAGAAGGAGAACTTGTGGAGCCAAGTTCTAGAATTGTTTCAAAGAAAACAAATACACCTCAAGCTTCAATTGTCATGGCACATGAAGGAGGTCCTATAGGGACGTCTAAAGATGAAAGAAAGTTTAGAAAAGCATTATTTAAGATGTTTGAAATGGTGAAGGTTCTGTATGAGGAGAGGAATTTCAGGTTGCAAAGAGAAATCTCAAAACCTCCTAGAGGAAAAGGAGATAAACCTCCAAAATGGATTGGAGGAAATGGTGACAAGCCACCACCTTCACCTCCATCCTCACCTTCATCTTCAACCTCCTCATATACTACTTCTTCTTCCCTTTAAAAACACCTCCAAGTTCCCTAAGGGTTCATGGTAAAACTCCTTTGCTTAAGATTGATATACATTTTGAATTTCCTATGTACAATGGAGAGGTAAATGCTGAGAAATTGGATAATTGGGTTTGTTAGATTGAAGTGTATTGTAGGATACAAAGAATAAAAGATGATGAAACCAACATTCAACTTTCTTCTCTTAGATTGGAAGGTGCAACATGTATTTGGTTGGAAGCTAAAACTCAAGAGGACATGAAGAAACATGGTAAGGTTTTATCCTCTTGGAATTATTTTGTTGTTGCAATAAGAAGCCAATTTTATCCAATAGCATACATGCAAAAAGCTATTATGGATTGGAAAAACTTTAGACAAGTTAAGGGGAAAAATGTTGAAAACTATACTCAAGAATCTAGGAAAAGGGCTTTGATTTTGGCCATGGAATTGTCTTCTCAATATAGTTTTCTCAAATACATTGGAGGATTGCATAGTTATTTGAGACACACAATTCTCATGTTTAACCCTAAAAAACTAGATGAAGTTTGTGTACAAGAAACTCATTTAGAAGCAAGAGGGAAGAATATTCCTCAAGAGGACAACAAAAATCCATTCAAGAATGGTGACAAACGAAAGGGGAAATTCAAAGGAAAAGGAAATAAGAATGCTTTAGTAAAAAAGGAGGGATTAAAACTCACTTGTAAAGAGGACATGGTGAAGACCACTGTTGGAAACTTCATCTTGAAATGAGACCCAAAAAATTTAACAACAAAGGGAAACAAAATATTGTTGCAACTACACAACATGATTTAGGATCTGACTTTCGGGATGAAACAAATATCACAACCATGGGATTCAAAAGTATGGACTCTATTGCAAGTACTAGTTCTTCAAGTAGTAGCCTCAATGAAACTCAACATGAAAAAGAAAAAAATATAACTTTTCCACATTAGAGTCATTTCAAAACATACCAAGATAGATACATTATTTGATAGTGGTTCACGCGAAAATCTCATTTCTGAAGACAATGTCAAGAAATTGAATTTTGAAAGAAATCCTCATCCTAAACCATATCCTTTAGGTTGGATTTGTGACAATGCAAAATTGCATGTGACAAAAAGATCTAAATTAAGATTTCCCATCACTGCAAACTTTATAGATGAGGTAGATATTGATGTGATTCCACTTGAAATTTGTGTTGTTGTTTTTGGAATCCCATATCTATATGATAGGAGAGCCATATTTTATCACCATGAGAACAAATATCACTTGTTTAAAAATGGAGTTGAGTACATTGTTAGAGCACATAACAAGAAGTTGAAATTGTCACTTGTAAATGTTGGACAAATGAAGAGGTTATTCAATGCTAGTAAGAACTTTGTACTCTTGATGATCAAACCCAAAGAGAATGTTGAAAATGAAGCTTTCCAAGGACGTGATGCAAATTTAAAATATGATTTGTATTACGTTGTTAACACATATGATGAGATGTTTTAGGAGCCCAAAGGATTTCCTCCTAAAAGAGGTATCCAACATTAGATCCAATTGTTGCAAGATTGTCCTCTTCCAAACATTGACATGTAGAGGATGTCGGTTATGCAGAATCCAGAGATTAAAAGACAAATACAAGATTTATTTTAAAAAGGGGTCATCAAACCAGGAACATCACCATGTAGGTCACTAATTGTGTTAGTACCAAAGAAATATGGAACATGGCACATGTGGGTAGATTTCAGAACCTTGAACAAGATAATGGTAAATAATCGTTACCCTCTTCCTCGAATTGATGATTTTCTTGATCAATTGAAATATGTTGTGTATTTAACTAAGTTGGACTTGAGAAGTGGTTATCATAAGATTACGATTGCTAAAGGAGACATATGGAAAACAACATTCAAAACAAAGCAAGGCTTGCTTGAATGGTTGGTTATGCCATCTAGGATTTGTAATGCTCTTGCAACATTCATGCAAGTTATGAATGATGTCTTAAGTCCTTTTCTTGATGATTTATTAATTTTGTACTTATATGGCATATTGATATTCAATAAGTCTCATGAAAAACATGTCAGGAATGTGAAACAAGTCTTATATGTATTCATGAAAGAAAATATGTTTTTAAAGATGTCTAAATGTGAGTTTGGAAAGACCTCATTAGTTTATTTGGGGCATATTGTTGGAGGGGGTGAATTGAAGATAAATCCCTCAAAGGTAAAAGTCATTGTAGATTGGCCCAAAAAAATAATATAACTGAGGTTAGAATTTTTTTGGAAGCAACCCAATATTGGAGAAAGTTTATTAAAAACTTTTCTTCAATTGCAGCTCAATTACATGCCTTGACAAGCATTAATCAAGTTTTTCAATGGGGAGGAAAGCAAGAAAAATATTTTGATGCATTGAAGGAGAGAATCAATATAGCTCCAGTTCTTGCACTTCCTGATTTAAGACAACCATTTGAGATACAAACATATGAAAGTGACTATGCCATGTGTTGGGTCTAAAATGCACATGAAAATTAAAGCTTAATTTAATGTCAACCCGGGAAGGTAAACTTAGAATTGCTTATCTAAAATATATAGATCTAGAAAGATTCCTAATTTGTCCAAGATCTTAAAGTCCCCTTACAAGAACATATTCATTAAGATCTCTTTCAATAACTAATCAAACTTAGATCTAACAATTGTTTGAGATCTATGATTCTCTTACAAGAACATATTCTACAAGATCTCTTCCAACATTAGAAACATCTAATAAGAAATTAAAGCTGAAATGAAATAAACCTAGATCTAATAATTGTATGAGATCTTACGGTTCTTTTAAAAAAACACTTTAAAATAAGATCCTTCCAATATTAGAACATTTAATAAAACTTGAAAGCTGAAATCAAACAAAAACATAAAATAAATTATACCTAAAATAAACAAATAAGCATGCAAGTGAGGCCATGGGGGCCCTCCATAACTCCACAAGCACACCACTTCAATGGAGACTGAAATGTAGAAGCAAAATTGAAGTATGATCATTTATTCCAAAATCTCCATTACAAACCAACTCTAAGATTACAACTCTAAGCTTCTAAGATTACATACTCCAAAATTCTAAGATTACAAAAACTTACAGATTACAAATGGAGGAGATTGTACTCCTATTTATACAATGGGATGAGTAACAAACTCATAATGATCATCCACTAATCCCTCTTTAGTTCCATAAATATCTCAACCATCTAGACACATAACCCATTTTTGTCCTTGATTTTCTCCATGAGGATTATCTCTTCAAATTCTAACCCTTTTTTGTCATTGATCTTCTCCATGAGGTTTATCTCTTCAAATTCTAACCCCTTTTTGTCCTTGATTTTCTCCATGAGGTTTATCTCTTCAAATTCGAATTTTATCATTCAAGGCCACATAAAAGTGTCTTGGAAGCTTCCATGGAACCTACACATGTCACAAAAACAATCCACTTTCCATATGTGAAGTAAAATATATTATTTTCTAATATTTAATCAAGAATTTCTCTTAAAAATGCTTAAAATTAAATAATATTTGGAAGATATAAATGAGACCCATTAATTGTGAACAATAGGGAAAATGAAGTGACATGGTGGTGAATAATGAGTGATATAATGGAAGCATAGGTGAAAAATGTATGATAATGAGTGATATTTGTATGACATTTTGAAGTCCAAACACCATGGGAGCGATAAGAATTACAACAGGATACCATCCTTGACAGAAGGACAAGAACTTCAAAACAAGGGAATGTGGAGTACCTTTGTGTTGGTCTCAAAGGCACAAATCCAAGAAAAGATAAATGGAATGAGGTTGGAAGGGTGAGGGAACTATACCATCACTTATTTGTTGACTAAAAGTAGTCTTTTGGAGGTCCAAAATCTTCCAATGGGGAGGAGTGATCCTAGGGATTAGTTTAGTGCTTAAAATTCAAAATGCTCAAAAATTCTCAAAACCTACATGATTGGATATATCTAGGCGGTCTAAATTGACCGCAACTTGTTTCAGTCAAAACCAATATCGTATGCTCCTGATATCATGTTCTGATCGATTTGCCAAACAGCTAAAATTTTAGAAGTTAAAGTTGCAAGTACACCCAGTCAGCACTCCATACGTTGAAAGGGTAGATGACTGGATAGGGTGACTATATGTTGATGGGCTAATGACAGTTTGACAAGTGTCTCCTTATGATTGGTTCGTGAATGTTGGATTTCCATTGGTTGAGGATTCAATTTTTTTTATTAATTTATGAGTTGTGAACTGTGTAATGGAGGACCAATTGGGGAGAGCCACATGGACCAACTGGAGGTAGCCACGTGGCCTCCCAAGAGTGGTCTAAATTTTTTTATGGAGGTAGAACAACCCACTGAAATCGAACTCTCGACCAAGCATCAAGCACCAAGACACTTAACCAACACCATGCAATGTTACTTAACCCTTATAACTCTTGGCTTGTATTTGAAGTTTATGTTTTCTGCATTGGAGGATTGGGGTTGGGGCTAAGCCCTAGCCTTGGTCCTTGTGCTCTCAGAACCAAAAGGGGGGACCAAGGGTCGAACTTAGCCCCATCCCCATGGTCTAGCCCAATACAGGACTGCAGTTGCAGATATGGAAAGTTGCGAGTCCCTAGATCACATGACCCTTCACAGAACTAGGAGTGTGGGTGCAGAGGGGGCCAACCCCTAGGAGGTTATCCCTGGGCCACATGTGCGCCCATACAACCATGTCACAACAAAAAAGGGACACACTTTTAGTCCACAACCCAAGAATAAAGGCCTACAACTCGGTCCTATGTGCAACCATATGACAGAAATTTTCGAAACTAGGGGTTAGTGGACAATTTAACTATACTACAATTTTGCCTGTCAGGTGGGATTGTAGGCCGGATTTGCATGCTGGTTCTGGGTTTGAGGCGCTCAAGCTAGGTTTGGGCCGAATTGGAGAATGATAAGCTATGGAATTCGGTAAAAACTGGAAACAGACGTAACTTTCTCAAAGTTTGGCCAAATGAGGTGCATTAAGAACCCAAATGGGGGTTTTTGATAGTGCTAGATCCATTAGAGACATCATTTTTATTGTTTGAGCATTGTAAATCCATGTAAACATAATTTTGAACACTTAATGAAAGAGGCCCTACATTGGAAGCTAGACCAGAAGATGTAGCCTAGGAGAGGGGTGAACTCCTTTATGACATTTTGTGTTATGTGTTTCAAATATGGTTATTTGTCTCTGTTTGGTTGTAAAATTTGGTTAAAAATCACTTGTTTATGTGCTTAGTAAATTGACCCATTGCACAAAAACACATATAAATTTTGCTTCCATTTGTTCAAATCTTCAACTTTTCAATTATAGATCAATCTTATTAACCCATGAGCTGTAGACCAATTGGTTTGTGTGGGGTTTAGTCCCCACTAGGTCGTAAAATTTGGTTAAAAATCACTTGTTTATGTGCTTAGTAAATTGACCCATTGCACAAAAACACATATAAAGTTTACTTCCATTTGTTCAAATCTTCAACTTTTCAATTATAGATCAATCTTATTAACCCATGAGCTGTAGACCAATTGGTTTGTATGGGGTTTAGTCCCCACTAGGTCATATACTTAAATCTCATGGGCAGGGGTTGAAGATGGGAGCCACCTTTGGGGGAATTAAACTATCCAAAGGGGAGTCCAAGCTCGATCAAGCTTCATAAAATCTTGGTGATAGTATCCCACTAGTGGGAAAAATCATTCTTCCAACCAACATTGGGGCTGGCCCTAACCTAGGTTCAAAATATTTTATTAATAAATTTTTAAATGCTATGTGTTCATTACATAGATAGGCGTATGCATTTTGGAATATATTTTCCATAATTTTAATTTAATTATCAATAATTATTAGGTGTATGGTAGGGATTTAATCTCCACAAAATATTTTAGAATATTAATAGTAGTAGAAGTTTAATGAAAAAATAATTATTCCCTTTTAATTTAATTAATTGATTAAAAAAATGCATGTGAACAAGTGTCATATGAAATGAGTTATGATTTCTTGGACATGTGATATCAATAAGTCGTAGTATTAGTCCCTGGTATTGTAACAGAGACTATTTATAACAAGTGATTTAAGGCAGCGTAGTCCGTGCCACTCAAGTGGAAATTATTCTTTTAGAAAAATTGCAAATTAATAGATAAAGTCAAAAAATTAATTGGCTAATGAGGGGCAAGGATTTGGATAAATTTTTGTTGGTTACTAATCACTAGTAGGTCTATAGATAAATTTTTATTAGATACTAACTACTAATAGATATATAGATTTACATTTTTTCCTTGCGTGTTAAAAAAAAACATAAATAATGGAAAATAGTAACTTGTTCAAAATAGAAAAATTGTAAATTTCAGTGCACCATTGAACATTGTATGGAACAGCAGAGCACAAGGTCACTATGAACTCCACTGTTCACTCATAACTAAATTTCAATATGCGGTGATATAATATGATGTAGGCAATCTTGTTTACTTTCTTATAGGCTATCATTTGGGTATTATTCTTGATAGGTTGTATTCACCATGCTAATGATCAGGTCACTAACCCTTTTCGTGGTGGTAGGAACAAGCTCTGTGTTGACAATGGAGTTGGAATCCATGTCCATTTATGCGTTGGACAAGATCCACGAATGATCTACATCATCTTAACCATCACGCTCAAACAATAATTTAGTTGTATGCCCACCATACATAAAGTTCAAGAAACTCGAAAGAAAATAAAAACCCACTCAAGATTTGATCACAAGAAAATGGGCACGTGCAGTCCTTTCGTAGAATTCCAAGAATAAGTTCCTTTGTAGAATCCGATATGGACCACAATAACTAGCCACTCAAAGTTGGGTCTGTAATCTATATTTTCTCATACATGACCATGGCATCATCCACTAGATAAAAGGGTGTCCTCCCGAAGAGCATAACGTAAAGAACCACTCCTACGCTCCATATATCAACCTTGTAAGAGTACCCCAGATATGTGCATGATATACCAATGTCCTCACGTTATTAATTTCGATGATTGCATTTTGATGACTGGCGAAAATAAATAATCCATCAATTTACTCCAAAGGACTAAAAAATTTACCAATAAACCTTTAAGCCTATTTCTGCAATGTACCATTCCAAATTGACCTATCAAAATTCCAAGTTTAAAAAGCCATGAAAGGGGTTTACATTGTTTGCGGTATTTGATATAAAAATACTAGATGATTTTATGTCTCTGTGAATGGTTTCCATGAGTGGTAGTATTGAAGTGATTAGACAAGAGATTGAGTTATTTTGGCATCTAGTCTCTCAGAAATGACGCCATGGACATCGATAAAATGCTAGAGATGTCCCCCATCACACAACTTTGAGATCATGTACACATTTTTTGACCAACTATATTTCTCCATCCTTTCCTGTGTTGGATCAGGTGCACAGCTATTTGATAAACACACAGAAGAATTAACACAGCAGTCAAGCACATAAACACAATATTTAACGTGGTTCACCCAACCAATCTGGGCTACGTCCACCAAACATAGGCATCAGGAATATATTAAATAAATTGGAGATTAC
>APFE030866767.1:0-11546 GCA_000404065.3 Pinus taeda
CTACTTAAACATTTGGAAAGATTGATTTTCTTTACCTTTGTCCTAAGGATGAACCACACTAGATGGTTTGAAACATCAACCAAATCTCAATAACACGATTAATCCAAAAGACAATCTCATTATCAATATGGACCATAAAAGTCTAAGATCTAGTATTATAACCCTACACAAAAGGGAATTGGCTGATAAAGTTCATGAGTTTGAATGAGGTTACTATAGGTTTCAAAGAAAAAATCAAATCTTACTTTTCTGAAACGTTGTAGGGATGCATCTATGGTTCTGGTTTTCACTCGTATTAATCATCGTCTAAACCATTCTAAAAACAAGCATATTTTCTTAAGACTAGTTCAACTTTAATTAAATTTGTAATTTGACAGGTACAGAAGGATCTGGATTTTTTATATCGTAAATTATTATCCCTTCACTTGGATTTGGTGAATGACATCTTTGGCATTCTTTGGGGAGGGATCGATGGTTGTTGCACTGCTAAAGCTTTGTGTCTAGAGGAGATCTCAAAAAAGAAATAATTTGCCAAATTGAGTAGTCTGCAAGGCATTGGTTCTCATTTCTCCAATGACTCGGCCTCATCATCTCCAACAATGAATCGGATTAGTCAGGGCCATATTTCTGCACTCAATTCCTGGATTTGCAGCCAAAATCCTAGGTCAATCTTGTCGATCTCATCTCATCAATTTGTAGTGTCTTCCCAACTCATTTATTCTGAATTTTGTTCAAGCATTGAATTCGATTCCTTTCATGCCAACAATGATTTTGGCTCCCCTGATGCAGAACCTGATAATCATGTCAGCGATGCTTTGGTTTGTTTCGAAAATTTGTTGATCGCTACCAGTGTGGCTGAGGTGTCTTATCGACTCATCTAGCAAAATTGATCTCATTCTCCAACATCCTTGGCTTCAACTTCATCCACACTTTTAACTCATGTTCCTCTCCTTTCAGATCCCCTCCATCCCCTTGCATTGCATTGCCCCCTCTCTGACAATTCCCCAACCTATCAACCAGTCAAGCCTCCTCCAGCTCTTGTCATTACTGTTAATGAATGTGTGT
Organism: Pinus taeda; assembly: GCA_000404065.3. NCBI lineage: Eukaryota > Viridiplantae > Streptophyta > Pinopsida > Pinales > Pinaceae > Pinus > Pinus taeda. Next base: position 1,066 of record APFE030866767.1, read on the forward strand.
GACCTTGTCCGTTGACCGTTTCCCCCTTTGCTTCCATTAACCCTCCATGTAACTCCTCAGCCCGCCTAGATTATCCCTCCCCCTATGTTGTTTCAACCGAGCCTTATCTTCCCCTCCGCGGTCTTGTCAATCCCCGCGCCCCCCCTCCCGCCTGTCCATAGTTCTAATTTTTAATAATAATTCCTTCCTTCATACTAACCTTTAAGATATAATTTTAATTATAATAATTCAATAATAATAACAACAAACATCATTAGTAACCAATAGATATTTAACTTAGATAACAATAAATATAGATAATAATAATATTTTTGAACTAAATTAAATCCTATCAAAATAATAATATTCAAAATATAATTAACCCAAAAAGACTTCCAATAATAATAAGAGTATTCTAAATAATAATAATAATTAGTCCCAACGCCTTTTTAAAAATGTTATTAATCTTTCGAATATAAATATGGATCCTCTAGTTTTACGCCTCTTAAATAAAGGGCTTAATTTTTCCATTGCCCCTAAAAATATTCACATTGATGACATTATTTATAACATTGAATATGGAATTAGAGAGCTTCCTGATAATGTTAAGGAATTTATTAGGCAAGACTGTGCTATTGTGCTGAAGAAAGCTAAGCCTCCTAAAAGAAACATTAGAAAAATTGAGTTTCTTTCCCTTAAAGCCTTAAGGGATAACCCTAACATTGTTGTCCTAAAAGTTGATAAATGTGGGGTTATTGTTAATTATATAAAGTTGAATATGTTAACAAAATGATTGACCATATTTATAATAGTGGTAGTTACATTAAACTAAATAAGGATCTCATTAAAAAAGTTCTAAAAGAAGTTGCACAAGCCATAAAATCTAATAATGCTCTTAATCTTCTTAGCAAAAACCTTATTGAAAGAAATCCTCTTACCCTAGAATTTGTAGTCTTCCAAAGGTTCATAAGACTGGCATCCCCTTGATACCTATTGTTAACATAATAGGTGGGCCCACTTATCTTCTTGCTAAATTCCTTGCTCAGAAACTCAAACTTCTTGTTGGTCACACAAATTCCTTTGTTAAAGTCTCTACTTCCTTTGTCAAAGAGTTGAAAGATATAAGGCTTGACCTAGTGGCTGTGTTAGTAAGCTTTGAAATTGTTTCTATTTATATAAAAATATATATTCAGGAGGTCATAGATTTTATTAATTATATCTCTGATAATGACACGACAAAATTTCTTGGTCTTTTCCTTACCTCCACTTTTTTCAGCTTCTAGGGTGAGTTCTTTGAACAAACTTGTGGGGTAGCGATGGGTTATCCTCTTTCCCCTATAGTTCCCAAATTATTCATGGAAGAATTTGAGACCAAAGCTTTGGTCTTTGCTCAATTCTGCCCTAAGCGATGGAAGAGGTTTGTTGATGATACATGCCTCGTTTGGCCCCATGGTTGTGAGTAATTAGATTTGTTTCTCCACCATTTTAATTCCCAATTTGAGTCCATAAAATTCATGATAGAAGTTTAGGCAAATAGGTGTCCTCCTTTCCTTGATATTATCTTCTCTACAATGGATGATGGTTCCATTTATCACCAAGTTTTTCGCAAAAAAACTCACACAGAACAATATCTTCATGTCATTTCTCATCATTTTCCAACACAAAAATTAGGAGTTCTTAACACTCTTGCCACCCATGCTCTTAGGAGTCGTGATGAGAATCACTTGGAAGAAGAAAAATCTCATCTTCTGATTTTTTTTAAATAATGGTTAGAACAGGCAACAAGGCCTCAGAGCGTTTCAAAGAGCCAATAAAGAATCAAGAGTTAAACCTCCTCGTGATGATAACATTTTCAATGTATAATTTCCCTTTATCTAGGGGACCACAGATAAGATTGCTCATATTCATAAGAAGAATACAATTTTTTCTATCTTCAAGCCCCTTAATACCATTAGAAATTATCTTAGATCTATTAAAGACTCGGTCAACCCTAAAGATAATAAAGGGGTCTACTCAATTCCTTGTTATTTTCGGATTCCTTACATTGGTGAAACTAGTTGCTCTATTAAACTGTTCCCCTTCCTCATCTTTAACTGAACATGCAGTGAAATTTAAGCACCATGTCTGCATTGAGAATTCTCGAGTCATCACAGGGGTTGATCACTTCCATCATAGGAAGCTAAGAGAGACCATTGATACTGAGAAGCATGAAATAAATCTCAACAAGGATGATGGTTGGAAATTAAGCAGGAGTCAAATTCCTTCCCTCTCCTCTTGATTGCCTTTTTTGTTTTATTTTTTATTATTTTTAATTTTTATTTCATTTTATCTTATTTTAATTATTATTTACCCTTCTTCCAATAATTAATTTTAATAATAACATATAATATTTTTATTAATATATGTTATTTTTTATTTAAAAATAATAAATTAAATCAATTATCAATTTTTTTAATTCCAATTAATTAATATTCTTCTAAAATAACTAATTTAAGCAGTTAGTTCACAACCATGACAAATTCTTATTATATACATAAAATATTTATTTTATTTTAAATTATATATTAATTTAATATCTAAATAAAATAATAATAATAAAATCATTTATTGGTAATTCTTAACAAAACGAATCCTAACAGCTAATCATAATAATACTATGAGACCCTAGACAATCCTCTACTACGTAAAACATTTGGAAAAGATTGGATTCTTTCAACCTCGTCCTGAGATGAACCACATTAGATGGTCGAAACGTCAACCAAAATGTCAATAATGTGATTAAATTGAAAGACAATCTCATTATCAATATGGATCACCCAAACAGTTTAAAGATCTACAATAATAATAAAATTTTAACCATATAATTAATGAATTTATATAAAAAATAAAATTAAAAAAGGGTAAATAAGAGAAATTAAGGATAATAAATAGGATTAAATATTTAATAAAAGTAAAAAGTCAATTAAATAAATTATAAAAGAAATCAAAAGAATTAAAGTGTCACTCAATAAAGGAGTTGTCTTTAATGCGACTTTTTGGATTTTCCGGCACCAGAATCCGATAGAAAAATTTGAGGTGAAAACTTGATTTGTGTTATTTAATTTGATTTTTTCACTGTATATATGGATTCAGCGCCTTGAAAAACCCTAGGGCACTTCGATTGTGGTTACTGATCAAGCTTTTGATTTCAATAAATTCTTGCCATATTTAGAGAAATTAGACTAGAAAAACCCACCGAAAAAGCTTTCAAAAAGTCTCGCCTAAAAAGAAACTCAAGTAAATATGATTAATAGTTTAAATAATAAAATGATTTTAGGAAATAAAATAACGAAAATAAATAAAGAATTATTATAAATAAATAAAAATCAGTGATAATATATAATATATATATATATATATATATATATAATAGATATATATATATAGATATAATCATGCTATAAATAAATTGTGTAGTCTAACTTATAGACAAATGACATTTTTCACGACATTTTTTATGATCAATTTTAAACAAAATCTGGCATAGATTTTTAAAAACATGAGTTTAAGTTGTTTAATCTATAGAATTTGAATGCCTTAGTGAATTTTTCAATGTGTTGAATCCATTTATGCATTCAAAAATTCATTTTAAACAACATTGTCTTGAGGAGAGAGTGATGATCCAATTTCTACTGATTCTCCAGCCATCATTCCCATTAATATTGTTGGTGTCCTGATTTTCTATCTCGATGGCTTCCCATAACTTCTTGTGATGATAACGAGAGTTCCTAGCAAGGACACGAACATCCTCAATATAAATGTGATGCTTAGTCTTTGTAGAATGTTCAACAAGCATTGAAGAGCGATAATGATTATGATGCCCACTGTTAGCTCTTGAATTATACACTTGATAGAATAACCTATCTAACCCATATAAGGCTTTGATAAAGGAGTTGTCATTAATGCAACTTTTTGGATTTTCCAGTGTTGGAATCTAGCAGAAAAAATTGAGGTGAAATCTTGATTTTTGTTAATTAATTTTATTTTTTGACTATATATATATGGATTCAACACCCTGAAAAACCACTAGGGCACTTAAATTGTGCAGGGGTACCCATCAAGCTTATGATTCAAATAAATTCTGTCAGATTTTAAAGAACTTAGACCGAAAACCCTGCGGAAAAGCTTTCAAATGCTCACTAAAGGCAATCGAAAATATAATAGTTTAAGTAATAATGATTTAGGAAAACAAAATAAGAATATTATAAAAATAAAAAAATCAAGTTATATATATATAATCATGTTATAAATAAATTTTGTAGTGTAACTTATAGATAAAATTCCTTTTTTCACGACATTTTTTCTGATTAATTTTAAACAAAATCCAACAAAGATTTTTAAAAACATGAGTTTAAGTTGTTTAATCTATAGAATTTTAATGCCTTAATGGATTTTTCAGTGTGTTGAATCCATTTATGCATTCAAAATTTAATTTTAAACAGAAATGTCTTGAAGATAGAGCAATGATCCAATTTCTACTAATTCTCCAGCCATCATTCCTATTAATATTGTTGGTGGCCCGATTTTCTATCTTGATGGCTTCCCAAAATTTCCTGTAATGATAATAAGAGATCCTAGCAAGGACACGAGCATCCTCAATATAAATGTGATGTTTAGTCTTTCTAAAATGCTCAACAAGCGCTGAAGAGCAACAATAATTATGATATTTACAGCTAGCTGTCAAATTCTACACTTGATAAAATGAAACCTCTAACCTATATAATGCTTCTCATAAGAACAACGGAGAATGTAAACAACTTTAGTGTTAAAGGAGTCAATCTTATCTTTGATACACATAAAGGAAGGCCAAATAGTATTAAACGACTTAAAAATCGTAGATATATTGTTATTCTCTTTATTATAACATTCTAATGCTTTATATATTTAGCCCTATTTTATTTACCTTTATTAACTTTATTTTTCTATAAACTATTATTTAAATGTTATATGTTTTTATTTCTTTATAATACAATATATAGTTTAACTTTTAATAAAATATAATAATAATTATTAATTTTGTCTAAGTTTGTATTCATGGTTGGATTGTATTAATCTTAAAAATTTATATTTATATTTAATTATTAGTCTAAGTTTTGTATCAATAGTTGGATTAGTATTACTTCTTTAAAACTATTTATATTTATATTTATTTTATTATTGAATTTTGACCTTCATTAAATTTATTTTTTTTCTAATGGTAATGTCATTTTGACTTGGATTCTTATTTTTTTAACGAATAGATCAGATTTTCTTTATCTAATAGTCTTAATGATGATTTGCATTAGTTGGTTAGAAGAGCATAGGCAATCAACTTATTTATGTTGAATATTTATGCCCGGGAAATTAATAATTGTAATTTAAGAGGGGATTCAATTAGAATAAATATAATTAAATAAAAGGAATTAAAATAAATTAAGCCTAGAAACAAATCTTAATGATTAAATTGTAAAGAAATGATTAAATTGTAAGGATTGAGATAAACAATACAATTAAAATATAATAATTAAAATATGGAAAGATATAAAAGTTAAAGAGAAAAAAATAATTATTAATTTAATTAAATTCAAAAAATAATTGATGGGTCGAAATGCAATTGATACTAATAAGATAAGATATTAATTACAGGAAAATTAATTATTAATTTAATTATTATGATGAAGTAAACAATAATATGATTAAGAGAAAATAAAATAGAATAAACTAGCATTTGCACCAGATGTTGCAAAGGAAACGCCGTAAGGCATAAATTGAAGAACACAAATACAACAAGAGAATACTTTGATAAAGAATAAAAATATATTGAATGCTCAAATCTATGCCCCATTAACTGGAACCACTTAGTAGACATATCTATCAACATTAGGATTATACACAATGATAAAGAAATTTCCCATATACAAACAACACCTTCCACAAGAACCTTTTGTCACATCCACATTTTAAAAAGTGCCTTGGAACGTGATTGGAATCTCCCATATTGCCTTTTTCATTATGGGATAAATCTTCCATATTGCTATTTTCATCATGAATATTGTTAGTTCATTGTTGTAAAGTGTTAGTGTGTTGTAAAAAAAACAACACCTTCGACAACAACCTTTTGTCACATCCACATTTTAAAAAATGCCTTGGAACGTGATTGGAATCTCCCATATTGCCTTTTTCATTATGCAGATAAATCTTCCATACTGCTATTTTCATCATGAATATTGTTAGTTCATTGTTGTAAAGTGTTAGTGTGTTAAATTCAATACTATAAGTCCGACAAGCAAAAAACATTCCTCAATTAGCATAATATGTATTTTTCTCTCACCGTGTATTTTCCAGTCATGCATTATAAAACTTCTGTCAAAGAGCACAAGTAATAGATTAACATGTATTTTCCCTTCATTATTTTCATCATAGAGCCAAGAAATCCACACCTTATCTATAAAGTAACAAAAACATTTTGAAATAAGTTTAATATTTCAAGCCAATGTCTAACCTATAAAGTAACAAAAACTTTTTGAAATAAATTTAATATTTTAAGCAATTAACTAACCTAATTTGATAATTGAAAAATTCTCAAAGATGAATTATACTCCATAATAAGAGAACCAACATTGGAGCCCATACTTTCACTAAAACCAAAAGAAACACAACCACTTGTTAAGAAGAAATTCAAGTAATAATAATAAAACAAAAATAATAAACATAAAAGTATAAAATGGTATTTCCAACACACAGGTATAAATATACATACACTATGTCCATTGTTAGGGTAAATGGGTGTGGAGAAAATTAGTAGAGAACCCAAAATTGTATTTCTAATTAGGAGAGGGGTGGAGAAATGCTTTAAATGTGGATTGTTGTCATTCTAATGAAACCCTTTGCAAAGGGGTTGTTAAGATTCTGAGAGAGAAGCTAGGCTTGGTAGAAAACACCTTCCATGTGAACACAAAATGTCAGTGTTTGGTTGCTCATAGTTGTTCTCAAAAAAAAAGGGGCAGATGAGTTTTTAAGAGGGGGGGCAGATGATTTTTGAAGATTTGCAGGATGACTTATAGATCTATGAAAATTCCTTCCATATAGATGCTTGGCATCTTTTATTTCTGACCAATGTAAGTTTATGACATATTATATGAAAGTTGTGACTGATACCTCTCACATGAGTTTTTAAGAGGAGGGGCAGATGAGTTTTGAAGATTTGCAGGATGACTTATAGATTTATGAAAATTCCTTCCATATAGATGCTTGGCATCTTCTATTTCTGACCAATGTAAGTTTATGACATATTATATGAAAGTTGTGACTGATACCTCTCACATTATGAGCCATTTATGATGGGAGATTCACATGCTAAGTAGGGAACATCTCTTGAGGAATGATTATTTGCTATATTGGGTAATGATTCCTTTGATAGAGATATTTTTGTAATTTCTGTTTCCTTTCTTGTCAAGTCAAGTTGGGAGAGCATTGTAGTTAGGCTTATATATAGCTACAATGAGTAGAGTGAATCTACCTGGTAACAACCTTGGGCCATTTCTGTGTCTCTTGCTCCGTCCATGGATCGCTAGTTCAGGTTGGCTAATCCTATGATAGCATAATAGAAAACAACATTTTTTCGGCATGTGTAAGAGAATGAGGCGAATTCAAAAATATTAAATGTAAATATAGCGGCTCTGTTAGGATAGTTCAAGTACATTTTAGAGATCATAAACTGACTTAAATATGACTTTTATATGCAGTGATATGGTTACAAGAGTCATACATACAATCTGACTAATAGACCAGATATTCATACAATCCCCACCAGTCATGGAGCGGCTTTCTAGCATGGTTGCTGCCATTAGTAAAGGATATTGGAGTTCCCTCTAGCAATCTAAAAAATAAAACTAAACATTTCATGCTGGTCAGCTTTACCGATATATTCATGACTGATCATCTCTGATGGGTGTGCCTTCTGCGGATAACCTGAGACTATCAAGCAATGCATTCCTTTCACTCAGAATAACATGAAAGAAGTCATTAGCCTGTTTAGAGAGAGGATCTAACCCCTGGGCAAGCAATTGTGCACTTTGTTGTAATTCATGTATAGTAATTCTGATATGTTCCACTTTCTCTGTTCCATCGACAATGTCAGCAGAAGATAATTTCTTAACTATAGGGTGAACATTTTCAATCGCTGCATCCAACAATTCTGGCTCATTCAAAACTCAATCTCAGCCGTTGGCAAAACATCTCTTGATTTCGTCATTAATCCCTCGCTGCAAACTCATGAATGCTGTGGACCACAAAAACTGATCAGGAATATGCAATTCAATCAATGGGCCAGAGTGCCTAGCGAGAGCAGAAGCCACCACACTATAGAGAAATATGGTTGTTACCTTCACTCCATACATCGCTCTCAAGAAAACACTACCCTTTGACGATGACTTTACCTTCCCAAACTGAAGGCTTTTGCTCATATGCTGTAATATCACAATGCAATTTTCAATCCTACTATTCCTTTGGGTGTTTGCACCATTTTTCCCCTTCGAATCCATTTTTTCCTTCATCTCTTGGAGAGAACCTTTGACATGGAAGAGCTTGTCGTTAGACCAAACGCCATCTGAAAAGTCCAGCAAATGCACAGCATAATGAACAAGGAGCTGGAAATATTCAAGCTTTGAAATTTCAACATTTAATGCAAGGCAAATGTCTGAAAGCTTTACAGTGTCATCCAGGTATTTGTCCATCCATTTCTCATCTCATTCTGCTGTAGGAAATTGGAAATCTGTAATAAGGGACTTGAGGTCCGCGTGTGTAGTGGATAAAACCGCCATGGCTTGCTGCATCCACAATCATAAGAATATACTACAACCTAAAATTACACTTAAAATGGAACATCTAGAAGCTCTGAACAACTTACTTGCCTGGTACTTAGTATGTTGTACAGGCTTGGAACTTATATTTGTGTCAACAAATGTATTTTCCATATTTAGTCTAGAATTTGTATCCCTGCCATTTGATTACAAACACAATTGAATCACACAGCAAACCATTCAAAATTCATGTTCTAGATGTTTCTGTTGGACTTAAAATAGCAACAAAGGTTACAGCAGCACATCAGAACTTTTTTGATGCTATGGTAGACATTGAAAAAAGGAAAAACAATGAAAACAAAAATAATATGACCATCATTATTCTCAAAAGAAACAGGCTCTGTTGAACATTCTATTCTTAGAAAATTTCTAGTCAAATATTTTGTTAAATGTATAAAAGAAAATCTGTCAAATATACTCTATGTTAAAAAGGAGACAAAATGCCATAAAGTCCATTTTTCTGGAATGAGAGCTTGAACCATGGCATGCAGAAATAGGGTTAACTTGGAGAAGAAGGTGGAACGCTGCAAATTTGACTTCCTGAGTTTGAATATCAAAACAAATTCTCATCCTAAAATCTCATGATCATAAGAAAATCCTACAACCTAAAATTACACTTAAAATGGAACATTCTAAAAGCTCTAAATAACTTACCTGCCTAGTACATAGTATGTTGTACAGGCTTGGAACTTATATTTGTGTCAACAAATGTATCTTCCACATTTACCGTTGTGCATTTCGTGATACTTTGAGGGTGAATGGAAATTACAATTTGAACTACATATAATAAAAAAATTTGGTTCAGTTCTAACAGGCAGGTGCTAAAAAAGTTGTTATCTGAGCTCCAAGCAAGGAAGCTCCTATGTTTGTTGTTGGGGTTAATGAGCACCAATACAAATCTGATTTGAACATTGTTTCAAATGCAAGCTGTACTACTAACTGCTTGGCTCCCTTGGCTAAGGTTTGCAATGATATTTTTACTTAATTTACATCGCTCTCAAAAAACACACTACCCTTTGACGATGACTTTACCTTCCCAAACTGAAGGCTTTTGCTCATATGCTGTAATATCACAATGAAATTTTCAATCCTACTATTCCTTTGGGTGTTTGCACCATTTTTCCCCTTCAAATCCATTTTTTCCTTCAACTCTTGGAGAGAACCTTTGACACAGAAGAGCTTTTCGTTAGACCAAACGCCATCTGAAAAGTCCAGCAAATGCACAGCATAATGAACAAGAAGCTGGAAATATTCAAGCTTTGAAATTTCGACATTTAATGCAAGGCAAATGTCTGAAAGCTTTACAGTGTCATCCAGGTATTCGTCCATCCATTTCTCATCTCATTCTGCTGTAGGAAATTGGAGATCTGTAATAAGGGACTTGAGGTCCGCGTGTGTAGCGGATAAAACCGCCATGGCTTGCTGCATCCACAATCATAAGAATATACTACAACCTAAAATTACACTTAAAATGGAACATCCAGAAGCTCTGAACAACTTACCTGCCCGGTACTTAGTATGTTGTACAGGCTTGGAACTTATATTTGTGTCAACAAATGTATTTTCCATATTTAGTCTAGAATTTGTATCCCTGCCATTTGATTACAAACACAATTGAATCAC
>APFE030866767.1:15047-39957 GCA_000404065.3 Pinus taeda
GAGAGAACCTTTGACATGGAAGAGCTTGTCGTTAGACCAAACGCCATCTGAAAAGTCCAACAAATGCAAATCGTAATGAACAAGAAGCTGGAAATATTCAAGCTTTGAAATTTTGACATTTAATGCAAGGCAAATGTCTAAAAGCTTTACAGTGTCATCCAGGTATTTGTCCATCCATTTCTCGTCCCATTTTGCTGTAGGAAATTGGAGATCCGTAATAAGGGACTTGAGGTCCGCGTGTGTAGCAGATAAAACTGCCATGGCTTGCTGCATCCACGATCATAAGAATATCCTACAACCTAAAATTACACTTAAAATGGAACATCTAAAAGCTCCGAACAGCTTACCTGCTTGGTACTTAGTATGTTGTACAGGCTTGGAACTTATATTTGTGTCAACAAATGTATTTTTCACATTTAGTCTAGAATTTGTATCCCTGCCATTTGATTTATTTGATTGCAAACACAATTGACTCACACAACAAACCATTCAAAATTCATGTTCTAGATGTGTCTGTTGGACTTAAAATAGCAACAAAGGCTACAACAGCACATCAGAACTTTTTTCATGCTATGGTAGAAATTGAAAAAAAGGAAAAACAATGAAAACAAAAATAATATGACCATCATTATTCTCAAAAGAAATAGGCTCTGTTGAACATTCTATTCTTAGCAAATTTCTAGTCAAATATTTTGTTAAATGTATAAAAGAAAATCTGTCAAATATACTCTATATGTTAAAAAGGAGACAAAATGCCATAAAGTCCATTTTTCTAGAATAAGAGCTTGAACCATGGCATCCAGAAATAGGGTTAACTTGGAGAATAAGGTGGAACGCTGCAAATTTGACGTCCTGAGTTTGAATATCAAAACAAATCCTTGTCCTAAAATCTCATGATCATAAGAAAATCCTACAACCTAAAATTACACTTAAAATGGAACATCTAAAAGCTCTGAACAGCTTACCTTCCTGGTACTTCGTATGTTGTACAGGCTTGGAACTTATATTTGTGTCAACAAATGTATTTTCCACATTTATCGTTGTGCATTTCGTGATACTTTGAGGGTGAATGGAAATTACAATTTGAACTCCATATAATAATTTCTTTTTGTTGATTTCTTATAGGCAGGTGCTAAAAAAGTTGTTATCTGAGCTCCAAGCAAGGATGCGCCTATGTTTGTTGTTGGGGTTAATGAGCACCAATACAAATCTGATTTGAACATTGTTTCAAATGCAAGCTGTACTACTAACTGCTTGGCTCCCTTGGCTAAGGTTTGCAATGATATTTTTACTGAATTATCACAACTTTCATTGTATAGGTGTATTTATATGAGAAAAATTACATATTGCTGGGGAGGAACTATATGTTAAAAGAGAACAAAAACACTCTGTTTTCTCTGGCAGGTAATCAATGACAAGTTTGGCATTGTTGAAGGTCTCATGACAGCTGTCCATTCCATCACAGGTACACTTACTATGATCTAGTATTATGCCCTTGCATTTTATTGATACAAGGCATCTGCAAGCTGCATTGACTTATGTTTCTGTATGTAAACAGCAACACAGAAGACAGTTGATGGACCATCAAACAAGGACTGGCAAGGTGGCAGAGGAGCTGGATTTGATTTATTTGATTGCAAAGACAATTGACACACACGGCAAACCATACAAAATTCATGTTCTACATGTTTCTGTTGGACTTAAAATAGCAACAAAGGCTACAACAGCACATCAGAACCTTTTTTCATGCTATGGTAGACATTGAAAAAAGGGAAAAACAATGAAAACAAAAATAATATGACCATCATTATTCTCAAAAGAAACAGGCTCTGTTCAAAATTCTATTCTTAGCAAATTATAAAGTGCAACAATGGAAATTACAATTTGAACTCCATATAATAAAAAAAAATTGTTGATTTCTAACAGGCAGGTGCTAAAAAAGTTGTTATCTCAACTCCAAGCAAGGATGCAAACTGATCAGGAATATGCAATTCAATCAATGGGCCAGAGTGCCCAGCGAGAGCAGAAGCCACCACACTGCAGAGAAATATAGTTGTTGCCTTCACTCCATACATCGCTCTCAAGAAAACACTACCCTTTGACGATGGCTTTACCTTCCCAAACTGAAGGCTTTTGCTCATATGTTGTAATATCACAATGCAATTTTCAATCCTACTATTCCTTTGGGTGTTTGCACCATTTTTCCCCTTCGAATCCATTTTTTCCTTCAACTCTTGGAGAAAACCTTTGACACGGAAGAGCTTGTCGTTAGACCAAACGCCATCTAAAATGTCCAGCAAATGCAAAGCATAATGAACAAGAAGTTGGAAATATTCAAGCTTTGAAATTTTGACATTTAATGCAAGGGAAATGTCTAAAAGCTTTACAGTGTCATCCAGGTATTCGTCATGCATTTCTCGTCCCATTCTGCTGTAGGAAATTGGAGATCTGTAATAAGGGACTTGAGGTCCGCGTTTGTAGTAGATAAAACCGCCATGGCTTGCTGCATCCACGATCATAAGAATATCCTACAACCTAAAATTACATTTAAAATGGAACATCTAAAAGCTCTGAACAACTTACCTGCCTGGTACTTAGTATGTTGTACAGGCTTGGAACTTATATTTGTGTCAACAAATGTATTTTCCACATTTAGTCTAGAATTTGTATCCCTGCCATTTGATTGCAAACACAATTGACTCACACAGCAAACCATTCAAAATTCATGTTCTAGATGTTTATGTTGGACTTAAAATAGCAACAAAGGCTACAGCAGCACATCAAAACTTTTTTCATGCTATGGTAAACATTGAAAAAAAAGAAAAACAATGAAAACAAAAATAATATGACCATCATTATTCTCAAAAGAAATAGGCTCTGTTGAACATTCTATTCTTAGCAAATTTCTAGTCAAATATTTTGTTAAATGTATAAAAGAAAATCTATCAAATATACTCTATATGTTAAAAAGGAGACAAAATGCCATAAAGTCCATTTTTCTGGAATGAGAGCTTGAACCATGGCATGCAGAAATAGGGTTAACTCGGAGAATAAGGTGGAACGCTGCAAATTTGACGTCCTGAGTTTGAATATCAAAACAAATTCTTGTCCTAAAATCACATGATCATAAGAAAATCCTACAACCTAAAATTACACTTAAAATGGAACATCTAAAAGCTCTGAACAACTTACTTGCCTGGTACTTAGTATGTTGTACAGGCTTGGAACTTATATTTGTGTCAACAAATGTATTTTCCACATTTACCTTTGTGCATTTCGTGATACTTTGAGGGTGAATGGAAATTACAATTTGAACTCCATATACTAATTTTTTTTTTGTTGATTTCTAACAGGCAGGTGCTAAAAAAGTTGTTGTTGGGGTCAATGAGCACCATTACAAATCTGATTTGAACGTTGTTTCATATGCAAGCTGTACTACTAACTGCTTGGCTCCCTTGGTTGAGGTTTGCAATGATATTTTTACTGAATTATCACAGTTTTCATTGTATAGGTGTATTTATATGAGAAAAATTACATATTGTTGGGGAGGAACTATATGTTAAAAGAAAACAAAAACACTGGCAAGTAATCAATGACAACTACAAGTTTGGCATTGTTGAAGGTCTCATGACAACTATCCATTCCATCACAGGTACACTTACTATCTGGTTACTTATCCTTGCTACTAAACGACAAGTTCTATCACTGGTTTGAATGGCATTAAGCCATTCATTTATTTTATTTCTGAGGAAGACATATTGGAAACATTTAGGCACCATTTATTAACCCGCGAATTTACTGTCTAATCTCATAATTGATGGAAAGAAACATTTATAGTTTCAAACACGGCTTTATAAAGGTAAATATGATAGGTAACAGAGTGTTAATGCAACTCGATAGTAACATAATGAGCTCAGTTTCTAGAACTTTAGATGACAAATGACAGAGAGGGAAAAAGGTTAAAACCGTTGCCCCTAAATGATATGATTGTGAACAGAGGTGTAAGAGATGTTGAAAAGATATTCTCAGATAAAGGTCCATAAGTACGATGTCGGCAATAAAATATTTTGATCAAGACTACCCAGAGAGTCATTTGGTCGTTGGATATATAGATATATTGGATTGATAATTAACAGAGAGATCAACTTGTCTGGATTAAAGGGTTTGTATTCATTGTCAGCAGTTCAAAAGCATAATTATAATCAATAAAATAAGAACATATTGGCCATATGGTCGGTCGGTTCGAACATATCGTGAAAGTATTATTCACGGTTTTCTGCTAAACTATTTCTTCGCAGTGCTTTTGGTGTACTCGAGATGGTCATGATCGATTTTCTGAGGAACCCTGGCTTTCAGAATGGTTCGATCCAAGTCTGGTGTTACCTCCAAAGTTTCTCCTTTAATAATGGAAGCCAGATTTACTGTAAAATCGAATGAAGATATTCCATCAAAAAGGCAGTGATTGAGTCCTGCCCCAACTGTAAAACCCCCACATTTGAAACGAGTGACCTGACAATATCAAAGCTGTGAGTAAATTCTAGTTCATCATCGAGATGGTTAGCTGGCGGTGTGTTTGTCCGGCTTCTTCATCAGCTGCGAAAGGTGGCGGTGTGTTTGTCCGGCTTCTTCATCAGCTGCGAAACGAATGGTTCGCTGGCCGTGTGTTTGTTCGGCTTCTTCATTAACCTTTCAGTTTTAGTTTTGGATCAACACGATTACAATTCATTCAATCGTCTAACACCACAAATCCACGATCAACAATAGGACACGGCCACGGCTGGGCAATTCATTTCAAAGGGAAACGCCTTACGTCGTAATTAAAAAGAAAAAAAGAAAAAGGTCAAAAAAACATTTTTTATTAAAAAGAAAAAGGGAAAAAACATGGAAAGAAAATAACGAATTCTGGTTATTAAATTTGGAAACAGAAACGGTGTTGGGAGAAAATTCAGCTTTAGTGTGCAGGTACAGGGAGCTGCCATGAAAGGCCCTGCAAAACAACGACTCGTGTGGTTGTAATCTTTGCAAAATACAAAAGCAAAAGGAATCAGCTTATCTGGATGGCTCTAACATCCCCAATTACACCGAAAGTTTTGTTTTCACGAGAACCCAAATTCAAATTCACCAAACAAATAATGGCTGACTGCTCTGCACCTTCACAATATCTTCTCATCTGCTTGCATGTAATTAGCTGATTAATCTAATTGTATCAGGAAGAAATTGAGATCGATGCTACGGTTCTAGGTTACGGGGCAACTCTTTCCACAGCAGTCGTGGAATTGAGAAACAAAGGCACAGGAGAATTCGTTGCTCAGGTTCGCCAGTCCGTGCATAATACTGGAGAATTCAATCATAAAACCCGCACTCAACTAAATTTGACATTATTTTGAAAAATCCTTCAGCGTCGCTCAGGATGTCTTCCCTTCTTTAATTACTGTATATTGTATTGAATCTCGATCCTTTTATGCCTGGTGTGATTTAGGGTTTTATTCAACGGCATAAATCCTCTGTATATTTTCTTTAAAAAGGGATTTTGGCCCCTTTTGCTTTAGTCCTCTACCTCAAAAATCAGGGACCAGAAGCTGACCTGCTTAGTCCCAAATTCAATTGTCGTGTGGTATATTCTGCATCAAATCTTCTAAAACATATCAGATGACCTGCACAACTGAATTGAAAGTGGCTACAACAGTAATGAAGAGGTGCCTTCGTTGATCTCTTTGCAGCCAACTCTGCGTAGAACAATTTTCACTAAAAGGATTTACGCCTGTTTGTACCAGGGTTTTATGCTTTTGGTGTACTCGAGATGGTCATGATCGATTTTCTGAGGAACCTTGGCTTTCAGAATGGTTCGATCCAAGTCTGGTGTTACCTCCAAAGTTTCTCCTTTAATAATGGAAGCCAGATTTACTGTAAAATCGAATGAAGATATTCCATCAAAAAGGCAGTGATTGAGTCCTGCCCCAGCTGTAAAACCCCCACATTTGAAACGAGTGACCTGACAATATCAAAGCTGTGAGTAAATTCTGGTTCATCATCGGAAAGGTTCGTTGGCGGTGTGTTTGTCCGGCTTCTTCATCAGCTGCGAAACGAATGGTTCGGTGGCGGTGTGTTTGTCCGGCTTCTTCATCAGCTGCGAAACGAATGGTTCGCTGGCCATGTGTTTGTTCGGCTTTTTCATTAACTTTTCAGTTTCAGTTTTAGATCAACGATCACAATTCATTCAATCGTCTAACACCACAAATCCACGGTCAACAATAGGACACGGCGGCGGCTGGGGCAATTCATTTCAAAGGGAAACGCCTTACGGCGTAATTAGATTATTAGAATTATTATAAGTAAAAATTAATTAGAATATCATTAAGGTTTAGATTAAGTGGTGATTTGACTGCTAAGTCTATTAAGGCATACATACTCTACCCCTCTGGTTTTGTACTTGTAACCTCTTATGAGGAAACATATGGTCTTAACCATTAGGCCCACTCAATCTGTATATTTGTTTAAAGAATAATATATATATATATATATATATATTATATATAATAAAGAAAAGAGAAGTTAAAGGAATTGAAAAGAATACATAAAATAGAGATATCTTAGATAATGAAGAAGAAAGTTCTCAAAATTAAGATCAGCAGTTGAGATTTAGAGAAAAGAAAATCAGTTATAAATTTCTAAAAATGATTTAAGTAATATGCATCGTCACATTAAAATTGTTAAAATATTTTCTATTTATAAAATTCTTTAATAATAAAAAAAATAAAATTAATATTTTAATTTTATCAAAACAAATATTTAATTTGTTGTATGAGTATTCAACTAAGACATTTGACGATTCAATTAAAGTAAATGCCAACCAATTGTTAAGTCACTCTTTCTAAAACAAATTAAATATTTGATTTTGTATGAGTATTCAACTAAGACTTATCTGATGATTTGACGATTCAATTAAAGTAAACGCCAACCGTATGTTAAGTCACATTGTTACACAATTTTTATGAAATATTTAATACACCACTTGAAATGTTAGATATTTTACAATTTAATATACGATTTATTTCTGGAAAAAGTCTTAAGGTGACGCTCAACTTGAAACATGACATATTTTAAAGTATAGCGTACGATTATATTTTAAAATATAGTGTACAATTTTAATTAAATAACAAAGTTAATGTAAGGGGAAAGGGAAAAGTCAATTTGAAAATCAAAATTAACTTTTAATGTAATATACGGGTTTCTAGCAGATTTATGAGATTTATTTAATTGTTAATATAGTTAGGTAATTAATTTAAGGTGTAGTTTAATTGAAAGGTTAAATGATTTTTTTTATTGTATTTTTTTATTAATTTAATTAAAATAAGCTTTTTTAAAAATATGAGTTTAAATTGTTTAATTTATAAAATTTTAGTGATTTAAACATTAAAAAATATATTTTAAATAATAAAAAATATTTAGATGAAAAAATATCCCATCTATAAAAAAACTATTCATTTTAATATTAATTATGAAAAAACTATTAATTTATTAAATTATGAAAAACTAATAATTTTAATATTCACAATTTAATAGGAAACATTTCTTATGCAGTCATTTTAAAAGACTACCCCATTTTAAAATAACAATAATTTAATGTAAGACAAAAGCATTTCTTATTTAAAATCTTAATACATCGTAAAATCTCAAAAATACAAATTTTGACTCTACTTGTCCTCTGTATCACTCATCCACCTCTACATCTGCTGGCAATCACTAATCCGCTGCATCCAAGATACTGGTAACCGCAGTCCCTGTTTCGTACTCGGGGTTATTCCATTGTTGCACGCCTAGGTTCGTACTCTGTGTTTCCTCCGTCTCTGCAGGTCCGTGCTTCCTTCGTTGTCAAGCTCTGGATTTCAATGCCATCACAATTTTCAATTTCTCCTTCAGTGAGCAGTGAGCACGATTATCATCGCAGTATCTCAGACCTGCAAAGAAAAGCCGGTCTATGTGACCATCATAGCGCTTTGCAGAGTACAAACAATGTTTGCTGGTCTGCAATTATTTAGAGGAAATAGCACCTACACAAATGCCTCATCTGGTGTCAAGCATGAACACAATTAATTGACTACATTTCTGTCTGTCGGATTTTGAAACATTATTCAAATTCTATATTTTCCGTATCTTTGTTATCCGTCTGATTGATTAAGTGAAGAAATAGGTAAAACGGTCAGCCTTAGTTGCTGATCGAACAAACAGCATTTTTTATGAGCCATTTTCTTTTTTCAGTGCTCATTCTTCTGCAAACCATGTCTTTTCCCTTTCTCTCAAACCGTCTCTGAAGAGTGTTATTAAATAATTTGCAAAGAATGCGTCCGATATTGACTTCATTAGAGTAGAAAGTGAATCCGCGCAATAGAATAAGCAACATTTATAAAATTGTATTGGTTTTGAAATCTATATTTCATAAGGCGTGGCATTCGCAGTAAGAGAATTGATGTAAAATGGGTAATCAGTGTATCCGGCAACCTGATGATGAGTGTAGAAAGTGGATCTGTCATATTCGTTGAGCTTCGCATCAATGGCGAATCTGAGAGGCAGGTCTGGATTCGAAATGAATAGACGGCCGAAGGATATCATGTCTGCATGGCCTTTTGACACCGCTTCCATGCCACTTTCTCTCACATATCCCCCGCTCCGCATCAGTCCCCCTCTATACTCCCCTCTCACCATACTCCACATCTGATCGGCGTCCATGATTTCGGCCTCATCTTGCTTGAGGCCTTCCCTGGTTAAGCGTGGCTCAGTGACATGCAGATAGGCCAACGAGTAGCGATTCAGGACACGAATTAAGCGGTGGGTGAGAGCCAGAGGGTCGGAGTCCGTTGCTTCATTGTGGTCTATAATGGGAGATAGCCGTATGGCGGTGCGATTCGCCCCAATCTCATCCGCTACGGCCTCCACAATTTCTTGGGCTAAACGGCAGCGATTCTCAATGCTTCCGCCGTATTCGTCCGTTCTGTCGTTGACGCCGTCCTTGAGAAATTGATCGATCAGGTAACCGTGAGCTCCGTGTATTTCTACGCCGTCGAACCCCGCCGACTTTGCATTTCGAGCTGCGCTGCGGAATTGATCGACTATTTCAGAGATTTCTGCAGTCGAGACGGCACGCGGTTGGGAGCAAGCGGCCCTAGAGCCGTCCGGCATCAAGATGGTCCATCGTTGTGGAATTTGCTGACTGGTGGAGGACAGCGGGGCTTCTTGATTCGGCTGATAAACTGCAAACAACAAGAAATTTGTTACAAATATGCAGCATAATTTTTCAATTTTTTTTTTTTTAAATTCTGGCGCACAGATTGATTCTAATCCCAAATCTGTCCAGGCTTTAGTTGTATCCCTACTTTTTGGATTTTATTGTGGATTCTAGGAATATTTTGAAATTGGAAAGACAGCCAGATAATCTTGCTCAAAATATTCCAGGAATCCGCAAACCAAAATAAACACAAAATAAAAGTGAAAACATTGAGATTGCCACATCCAATTACATTTCATATTTGGCAACATATAACAATGCTGAGTGAATATAAATCTGCACTAATTTGTGTTCTTGAAGAATTGAAAGAATTTGTTCATTTCAGACCTGTGTGTGACGCCCTGCCAACATGCCATATCTGGCAGAAAATGATGCCGCCCTTCTCATGAACTGCGTCTACAACATTTTTCCAGGCCTTGACTTGCTCATCGTTGAAAATGCCAGGAGAATGCGGGAACCTGCACAGCATTACATAAAAGTTTTCCATTATCAATGTAATTTTTTCAGGAGAAACTGCATGCCAAAGCACTCTCGATTTATTTCATCACTGAAAGAAATGGCGCAGCTAATGAGGAGAGCGTACCCAATGGCTTGCTGCGAGACTGCGTTGGCCTCGGTGATGAGGAGGCCTCCTCTCGTCGTTCTCTGAGAATAGAACTCCACGTGGCAGGGCTGCGGGATGTTGTCGAGCGCACGGCATCGAGTCATGGGAGCCAACACAACCCTGCAGGTACGTGAACATGAGTTAGTACCTGAACCTCACTGGCTTTGCAGAAAATTATATAAATTACTTGCTCTGAAACTAGACTAGAAAATTGTGACATAGTAAATTACCTGTGAGACAGATTGAATAGCGGACCCATCTGAAAAGGCGAAAGGAGATGAGGACTCGAGGTGCCGTTTGAGGATACACTGTCTTCGTGATTTTTCTTCTCGAGAAAATTACCGCCTTTCCCCATTACGGAAGAATGATTTCAATTTAGCAAACGCTCGCCTGCAATACGAATGAAATACTCTCTGCTGAACTATGATTGGTAGCAGAAGCTATTCCAAAGCATAAACAATCAAACCAGAAGGCGTCTAAGAAGAGAAGCGGAAGAGTCCGGTAAAACAATTTGGAAGTGGGAGAAGGCATTGTCTTTATAAGTTTATCGTGGCTTTTGTGTGAAATTTATTGAAGTTAAGAATAATGGAATATGCCATTTTTTATTTTATTTGTGATAATGTTTCTGAATGGATGTGACAATTAGTTACTATTCATAATTTATTTATATTAAAATAATATGATATTTATGTGTATTATTGTATTATTTATAATATGTTACATATATTAATTAGCATAGTAAAAGTTAATCACATGATTAATAAATAAATAGTATAATAAATTTATAATTCTATTAGGGAAACCTAAAAAATTTAAACATAGAAGTGAGAAAATTATTATTGGAAATTTTATCAATTAATTTAGAGAAAATGATTTGAATATAACAATATATTTCATTCATTCCTAACCATCAGCTTGGATTTTGTAATTAATAATAATAATAAAATATACCAATATTCAATTAAAAACAAAAGCAATTCCTATCGACATAAAATCTATCGTTTTATATTTTTAAATACAAACACTAACGGTTCAAATGTGAATTTCACATCACTTTCTCAAAAACGTTTATAATGGTGTGGAGGAAGTAGTCGATCCCACGCCTGGGAGGGCCATCCTTTCCCGAACGCACAAAAGGGATAAGCTCACGGGTCCTTTACTGGTTTCACCTTTAAACACGTTGCGGTCCCACAAAACTCACGTGCAACCAAACACGCCTGCCTCGATCAAATCCTTTTCAGATGTTTCTCTGTTAGGTAGCAGCATAACGAATTTTTCGGGGATTAAGCGTGCACTTGTAGTGGACTTTACCAGGCGTCCCCACAAAATCGCACGGTTCTTTTCCAGCAGATCTGAGTTTGAATATTAATATAATAAAACGCAAGAATTGTGTGGTGGATTTGGTAAGTTGATTAAACAAGACCGGTAATTCTTTTACCCATTGTCTATAATGAGATTTTTTCTCGTGGGGTTATTGGAATCGTAAGTTTGATAGTTAGTTTCTGCACAATCAAAGCATCCCAAGGGTTTTTCAGGAAATTCAATATTAAATAAATTTGATCAAAATTTACATCAAATCAACAATAATAGTATTTTCAAAGATAAAAATTACTTAACTTTAAAATGAATTTGAATTTATGAATATCTAACAATTAGAATCAACAAATTTAAAATTTACAATATAGAAAAAGTTTATTTTAAAATATAAATTTTTAGAATTTATTTAAAAAAATATAAAAAATAAAAATTAAGTAATAATTTAATTGGTGATCGAATTTCTAAAAACTATCCAAAATTCAAATCTCCCAATTCTATCTCAAATTAACATACTTTCAAACCAATCCATTATATTAAAAAATAAAAACAAAGCTTATCTTACCATTATTGAAAAATAAAAACAAAGCTTATCTTACCACTATTGATATCTGGCTCCAATGATATCCCGGGAGATAGATAGCAGCTGTACGGTTTCAAAGTCTTAATCAATTTATACATATTAATATATTTATATAATTTAAGTCATATTCTTTACATATAAATTGTTAAATAATGAATTGTCAACCACCACTCCCGACCAATATAAGATAGGAATTATAACATAATATTAAAAATATAAGAGACAATTACTTGGAAATGAACATAAACGACAATATATTAATGTGCACAATTACTTGGGAAACAAGATAAGACTTCTTCAGTTTTCATTTAAATCATATTATTACATAAGAAAATGTGGGTAGGTAATGAATTATCTCGTAATTAAAAATATTCATCAATAACGAATTGTCTCGAAATTAAAATAATAATAATCTATATAGTGTACAAATGATATGAAAGAAGATAACGGAAAGTAAGTATGCTTACGTATATGCTTACAATATACAAATGTTGAGAATTACTTGGGAAAGAAGAAAGCGTTTTTGAATTTTTGTATATTAATACATAAAACCGCGATGACATAATTTAATATCGGTTTCTACGCCTTGTTAAATAATAAATCGCTTGTGCTTATGGCTTCGTCTAACACCAATATAGATACTAACTTTAATTTAATTTAAACAAAAAAAAGTATCTGCAGATTATACTTAAGTTCTCAATCACTTGAATCTAGATGAAGCAAAGTATGTAGATTAAGATTTAGTTTTAAAATTTCTGATCAAGTCATGCCACCACAATGATGTAAATATTCATCTAGCATTTCTCACCAAAAAGCCCAAATAAACCATATCTAAGTTGAGCATATTGAGTGAACCTACTTCATAGTAAACTAAATTGGATATATATGTTAAACATGTGAAGCATATCATAGTCTATGGAAGGGGATCAAGTCATCACCTCAGATTATGTCTTCTTTAATATAAATGTATCTCAAGACCTCATTAGCATAATTAAGACCTTTTTTAAAAGAGTGTCTGCCACCATATTTACTTCCCAGTAAATGTGTTGAGGAGTGATATCTAGAAATAAGAGCATAAGAGTTCTAATGATTCATCCAACCACTTAAATTTAGTTGGGTGGGAGGGGAGGGGAGGGGGGAGAGTTTGTGTGTCCCTGGATGCCATAAATGAGACACTTTGAATCTCCATATATATGTATTGGTTGTCCAAAAGTCTCCTCTTTGCTAACTAGAGCAGTCCCCAGAGTACCAATGTTTCAGCTCTGGAATTGGTACCAAGTCCACTGTTCCAAGAGAGTTTGTAATGTGTCCTATTGCAGATTCTGAGCCAAGCCCCACAACCACAAGAGTCATCCTATGTAGCATCATCAAAAAAACTTTCCAGAAATTGTATGTGTGGAGAGAAATGACGCATGTGTAAGTCTTTGTTTACCGACGTGCTACCCATCTATGTGCTCATCCTAGTCTTTATGTTTAGATAAATTCTGAATATATTCATACTAGGAATTCCTTCAAAAATGCAAAGGCTTTGCGCTTTCCATATTTCCCAGAACAAGAATAATGGAATCGACTTGTATTAACACCCCGTCGAAACTCACTTACCAACGCATAGATTGACAGAAGGAATCAGAAGATTAAGCGATTGTAAAACATGAAACCAAACTTGTGATGTAGTCATGCATTGGAGGAAAAGGTGAAGCCTTGTTTCCATGGAATCTTAGCAAATTGGTCACTATCTAGAACCATTGTGAACCCTCTTACGTAAGTTTTACCAGGTCAATATTTTGTCATGCCAAACCAACTAGGAGAAGAGGATATTCTTCAAGGGCACCCTCCACTTCAACACGTTTTGAAACCAAGATGAGTTTGTCAAAATTTATTTTGTACACATAATATACTTGTATATGTCCATGACCACCACAGATCCCTAATGAAGTTTTCTGCTCGAGGTGAGATAGTCCCCTTGCTCAGCATGACAAAGGCCCGCCTATCTAAGCTCTTTTAAGAATGCATACCAATCTTCCACACATTGTCATTCCAAACCTATTTCTGCAACCTCCTTCCGTATAGGGCATCATCTGCTCCAATGTCGAATAACCTGATCCATATAGAAGTAACCCCTAGCATGTAGAACATCTAATGTGTGCTCTAATATATGGAAAGATGAATTGATGCCCATCACATGATCAATCCCACTTAAGAATCAAAATGTGATTTACTTTGCCAAAATACCATTCTAACTTTTGTAGAAAACAAATGTTTCACTTTGATAAAACTCAACCATATATATCAATCAATTATGTTGATAATATTTCTATCTATATACCAATCAGTGATGTTTTTCCCCTTCATATACTTTGTCTTGAAGATGTCCTTCCATATTCCCTCTCCATGTGTAGCGCTCAAGAGAGACATAATCAGTGGATCCCTCAAGAGAGACTTAATCAGTAGATCCCATCTGAATACTTTCGTATCCAAAATGGCCCACAACAAAGACCTTCGGTAGAGCTAACAATTCCCATCGAAACAAATGATATTTATGAGACTCTTCGGTTCTCGACCAGAGGGAACAAGATAATATTGAACGAATCTTCAAGACAATTGACAAGGATAGTGCAAATAGGTGAGCCCAAAAGATAGAAATTTGTTAAAGAACAACTTAGATGAGAGTGTAGATCCCCCCAAGAGATAGCCACCTATGATCCCAAACATTCAATCGATTCCTAAATTTGTTCAGGAGCTAATTCCAGTCTATCGACCTATAATTATTTGGATTTAATATGAAGCCCAGATAGGTGAATCCATCAACCAGTGGAATGGTCCCAACCCCAAAAATACCCACTACAAGGTCTATTTCCACCCTACCACCATTTTCAAAGAGAAGAATCAACTTCCTACCATTTTCAACCAATCCAAATGCCTCCCCATGCAAAACGATATAGTGAAGAGAAATTCATTAAGATCAAGATACCATGCCAAAAGTAAGGATATCATCGACAAAAAAACAAATGTATAATGATCACTCTGTTAGATAATCTAAGATCCTTGAATAAATCCAAAGACTTTCCCTCTTTAATATTCAGACTAAGATCATCTGTAATGAGAATGAAAAGTAAGGGTGAAAGAGAGCAACCCTGTCTCAATTCTCTGCCCACCCAAAAGAAACTCGATGGATAACCATTGATCAGCACAACATATAAACCGAGGATACACATGTCATTATCCACTCCACATGGTGTACAACGAGCCCAATTTTAGACAAGATAAGGGGTAAGAAAGACCAATCAACATAATAGCAGACCTTTTGTAAATCCACCTTCATAACAACAAATTCTAGCTTATTAGTATGAATGGAATGAATACATTCCTGAACCATGACTATGGCATAAAAAATCAGGAAATTGTTCAAAATTTTGAATTTCTCCTGGGAAATGTGAATAGAGAGGGTTTTCATAATATGCGTCGCGATCACCATGGAAATTAATGTGAAAGTAATGTTGTAGAGGGAGATCGATCTAAAGTCTAGGAAGGAGCGAAGACATGAAGATTTAGGGATAAGAGCAAGGAAGGTGGCGTTTATGGCTCGAGTAATATGACCTGTTGTGATGGATTCTTCCACGAGATCCAGAAGGCTTTGTCCCATCAAATCAAAGAAATGGATGAGTAATTCCACCATCCAGCCCTGTGGACTTGGGAATTTGTCCTTCGAAAATTATTTCAACACCTGTAGAACCTCCTCTATTGTAATAGGGTGAAAGAGAGCCTTGTATGAATCCTCATCGATCATAGAAGGATAAAGATCCCTCCCCCGTAATTGATCTTCAATATCCACCCCCATCTGAGTCTTGAATTACTTTTTGAAGTATGAGACTACCTCTCTCGAAATATCACTAGTAGTATAAATCTTATCCCCATTAGCAACATCAATGTGCCAAATCGAGTTTCTATTACTTCTTTGCTTCACATAGTGGTGAAAGAAACAGGTATTCCAATCACCCTTTTGAAGCCATACTGCCTTACATTTGAGGCGCCAAGTGGCTTCCTGAATCTCAAGAATCTTTTTCTTCCATACCTCCATCTCTTTCAAACGATCCAAGAGTAATTGAGGATGTGTCACCAGTTCCATGGAATTTCCAAGACTAGAGATTTCCTCGACAATCTTCTGCATGTTCAAAATCATATGATGTTTTCTCTTTCATTCCCAAGTCCTGGCCCTGCTCTTCCAAATATTATCCTTCTATAATATCATATGCATAGCCATTATCCTCGACTCCATATCCACTGACATACTAGTGGAAATAACCATCATATTAAAATCTTCATCCTCTAACCACACTCTGTTGAATTTGAAAGGGATCCCTAATTGTGCGTTCTCCCTTCTCCATTTTAGTGCAATTAGGAGGTGATATAAGAGGTAAGTTCCTTCAACCCAGGACTTCATATTGCCCAAAAATTCCACAATGTTCTGATGGACAAAGAAAGAGTCCAATATTTTCCCAAAATGTTCTTCGCCAACTCTGCCATTGTTCCAAGTAGGAGATAGAGGAGAAGGACAAATATCAACAAGATGATGATTTGCAATTAGAGAATTTAATCTACCAGTGAAAAGGTCTCTATGACATTGAATTACCCAACATTCTTGAATCGACATCGTCGCATTGAAATCCCCTGCTACAATATCTGAGACTATTTTTAATATATCACACGCCTCCATCTAATCCCAAAATATAGTTCTATCACTATAAGGGGCATAGACATTGAGAATATTAACATGACACGGGATCCCTCGGATATGTCCTGTTAGATGAATTCCTGTAAAAAAAATGTGGGCACACAGATTAGCCCACCTAGGCTCCCACAACACCACAAGGCCGTGCAATAGTCCATAAGAACTCACAGCCACCAAATGCTAGTCAGGACAAATGGAAAGAAAGTATGCAACAACCTTGACAAAGTCGTCCATAGTCTCTTGGATAAGAATGATGAAGGTTCAAATAGAAAGGATTAGGTGCTTTAGGGATAATTGTTTAGTGCCATCCCCTATACCATGGAGATTGAGGGAGAGAATATTCATAAGGGAATCTCCGTTGCGGGAACAACTGCTCTAAGTCCCCGAGAGTCTATAGTCGAGATAATGGGGACATATTGAAAATCTGAGGATCCATCAAAGTCCAAGGGAGTAATCAATGATAGACCCCTAAATTGTAGGCTCCCCTTGCCTCCCCATCTACAGACTGTAATGTTCAGAGTGAAACTGGGACTAATGACAAGGGATTTGGATTGAACCCTACCCTAATGGATGGTTAAGGATCACAAGTCTACCGCAGGGTTTAACATTAAGAAATTAGTATCACTTCCAACTGAGTTATGGGGAGAGGAATCATGAATCGAATCTTTAGTGGAGAGAGGAGAGGGGCAATAACTAACTCCAAGGAATGCCTACTTAGCGGGGGGGGGGATCAAGCCAAGTTGATCCCCGAGGAGGGCCTATAGGGAAACAAGGAGAAACATAGAGATCCACAGGAGGGTCAAAAGTTGGGGGAGAACTAGAAAAGGGAGGAAGGGCCAATGAAAGAGGAGATTCAGGAATCGCACCCAGAGAGAGTAGAAACTTACAAACCCCTACATGCTCAGAAGTATAATCAACCCCTGCTAGTTTTTCAGATGATAGAAAAGGAGAGGAGGAGGGAGATGAAAAATAAGAAGAATATGAAGAATCATTAAGAAATGTGGCTTCACTGAACTTAGAATCATTATCTTTACCAGAGTGGCATCATTGATTATTAGAGGGCTCCCATTCCATATGACCACGTCCACCTCAACGACACATTCCATCAACTAGAAATGACTGCTTTCAAGGGCATCAGTCCAAAAGGTGCCCCGTATGATGACAAAGAAGACTCCTAAATAGAATACACCAATAATCCAAGCATTATCTGAACGTAATTGAACCCCAAGCTAAATCAATGTTTTCAGGGAGACAACTCAAGAGTTTGATTTCCACTAGAATCCATGGCACTCGCTTGTCTTGAGCTCCCACACAGTCAGGATCCATGTAGATAAAGTGATGAATAGAGTTTCCAAGTTTTCCCAAGGCTTGGCACGTCCAGAATTTGAGTGGCAGACTCAAAAATTTAACACAAACAAAATCATTGTTCGAGGTATCTAATAGTGGGTTAAATATGATATACCATTTGTTTAGCTGTAGGAAACTGTGACCTTGCACCTAGGGAGTCCGATGAATCGATCACATCA
The DNA here is from genome assembly GCA_000404065.3 of Pinus taeda. NCBI lineage: Eukaryota > Viridiplantae > Streptophyta > Pinopsida > Pinales > Pinaceae > Pinus > Pinus taeda. Next base: position 33,087 of record APFE030866767.1, read on the forward strand.
TCCTGTGTAAAAATTGAAAGCTATACCAAGAGTTCATCAACATGCTCACTTTTGGAGAGTAAACCAAGATAGGAGCCCACTTTAGTTTCATTCAATCCTGTATATTCTTCTCCAACATCTGAGCGAAAACCCAACGCCTAACTTAAGATCTCTTTTGAAGCCTGATAACACGATCCCATAACACATCATGGCCGATTTTATTTTATTATTATTATTTTTTTTCTTCCAGTAGAGGAATTGATAACCTTTCCCCTACCTTTCTTCGATCCATGATTTCGTGTGTTCAAATAGGGGGGCACGTATCATGTTGAGCAATGGATAGGTCCCATAGGGCCAGATCTAAGTGTATAAAATCTTGTAGATTTACAAGCTCATGCAATTTACTAAAGAACATGACAAGAATCTACTTCTAGTTTCAACAAACGAAAGCCAACAAATCAATGAAAATAATATGAAGAAGAAGAAGACAAATCAATGGCACATAACACAAGATATTTATGGGGAAAGCCACTGCTCAAAATCCCACTATTTGTATTGCATATATAAAAAATATGAGTGAAGATACAAAGCTTATTTAGAACAATTCCGCAGAAGTATGCTCAACTCTATCATCTCACAAGCTAGATCTCAGCCAACACTTAGCCAATTATGCATCTCTCCAAGCCCTGAATCCCTTGCGTAATTCCTAGGATGAATAGCTCGTATTTAAAGGGAATTCATGCTTCCAAAACTGCACAATCCAAACATTGGATCAATTTCCGATGTATGCATGATATTTACACTCCATTAAATAATACCACTGATAGTACATTGTCCCTGCACTCTCGTCTCAATTGGGTCTTTGTCATAATCGACATGCATGAGTTTCTGATGAGGGAATCTTTCATTAACTAGACTGACACTTGTGGATGCACTAGTGCACCAACTGACAGTTAACTCTCTATTAGTTCCACAAACAGTTTGGAATTAATTTAACTTAACTTAACTCAGTAAACTCAGTGATCTAATTTCCAACTCAATTTAAACTCATACTAGACTCCTAAAACTTAGAGATAACATACACATGATTATAAAAAGACGTCCAACTCAAAATTCCTAAGCTAATTAAGTTAATTAAACTTAATTAACTATTTGCAAGTTCCTATGAGAATAAAATTTGATTTTAATTTTGAGTTTAATTCAAGGACAAATTAAACTAGAATTTCTTGTTGCCATTTCTCAAAACTCCCTCTCAACAAGAAAGGGACTATCGGCTACCCCGATCATGTCTTTGTGAAACTCAAATTTACATTTTGACAATGCCTTTGTCAAAATGGTAACATCTTGCTCCTTCGTGGGAATGTACTCTAACAACATAATCTACCTCAATACACAATCTTTGAGATGATGATATCGAATATCAATATGCTTGAACCGGTCATGAAAAACTAGATTTTAGATAGTTTGATACAACTCCAATTATCGCAGTAAATCACAGTTGGATCCATCTACTAACCAACCAAACCACCCAAGATTTTCCTCATCTAGATGGCCTCGCATGCTGCCTGACTCGCATTCATGTACTCTGTCTCTATTGAACTGAGTGCAACCGATCTCTGTTCCTTGTTGTACCAGGAAACTGTCATTGACCCAATACTGAAGATCCCTCCTAATGTGCTCTTCTTGTTGGATGGACACCTTGCTCAATTTGCATTGGTGAAAACTTGGAGCTTCATTCCCCCGTTCCATCTATACAATAATCCATATTGAGAAGTGGCCCTGAGTTATCTCAACACATGCTTTGCCGCCTTCCAATACAACTTGGTAGGCCTAACCATCGTTTGACTAAGCCGGTTAACTGCATAACACATATCCAATTGTGTGTTTACCAAATACATGAGTGAACCCACAAGCTGCCTACAAATAGTAGCTTCCACTACTTCTCCTGAAGTAACATCCTCCTTCCTCCAATTACGTAGTAAACCAATCGAGAGTTCCTCCGAAATAAAAATAAGTAAAAACAAAACTTATTTTACCACTATTAATAACTAACTCTAAAGATATCCCAAGAGACAGATAACAACGGTACGGTTTCAAATTCTTATTCAATTTTTACATATTAATACATTTATATAATTCAGATCATGTTATTGACCTATAAATTGTTAAATAATGAATTATCAACCCCCACGCCCCTACCAATATAAGAAACGAATTATAATATAACATTAAAAAATATAACAGACAATTACTTGGAAATGAACATAAACGAAGATATATTAATGTGCACAATTACTTGGGAAACCAGAGAAGACTTCTTCAGTTTTCATTTAAGTCATATTATTGCATAATAAAAAGTTGTTAATAATGAATTATGTCGTGATTAAAAATATTGATAAACAACGAATTGTCTCCGAATTAAGATAACAATAATTTATATAGCGTACAAATTATATGAAAGAAGATAATAGAAAGTAAGAAGGCTTACATAGAGGCTTACGTTATACAAATGTTCGATTACTTGGGAAAGAAGATTAAGTTTCGTTCAATTTTTGTATATTAATACATAAAATCGCGATGACATGATTTAACATCGCTTTATACACCTTGTTAAATAATAAATCGCCTCCATGTGCCTTGTGACTTCGTCTAACGACCAATATAGATACGGATTTAATTTAAACAAAATAGAAGTATCTGCGGATTATACTAAAGTTTACAATTAGTGGGAAGCAAGATAAAGCAAAGTATGTAGGTTAAGATTTAGTTTTAAATTTTTTGAAAATATTTAATTATATAATTTATTTTCGGGATAATTATTAAGAAAAATAAGATTAAAACAATTAAATATAAGAAAGGCCAATTCTTTTAAAATGTATTTTTTTTTAATGGTAAAACTTGAAAATTTTTATTATATAATTTAATTTTTGTATAATTATGGTTGATTTAGATATTTTTTAAAATATAATATCTAGTACATATATCAAGAGATATGTTCAAGACATACCATCATAATGATGCATATTCATCCAATATTTCTCATCAAAAAGGCCTAAATGGAACATATGTTGTACTTCGAGCATATTAAGTAAAACTGCATACTTCATAGTAAACCAAAATGGATATATATACTAAACATGTGAAGCACATGATAGTTTATGGGAGGGGGATTATCTCATCATCTCAGATTATGTCATCTTCAATATACCTGTATCTTAGGACCCCATCAACATAATTCAGACCTTCTTTTGAAAGAGCGTCTGCCACCATATTTACTTCCTAGTACATGTGATGAGGAGTGATATCTAGAAATGAGATCATAAGAGTTTTAATGATTCATCCAACCACTTAAGTTTAAGGGGGCAAAGTTTGTGTGTCCCTGAATGCCATCAATGAGAGACTTTGAATCTCCATATATATGTATGTTGTCCAAAAGTCTCCTCTTTGCAAACTAGAGAAGTCCCTAGAGTGCCAATGTTTAAGCTCTAGAATTAGTATCGGGTCCACCGTTCCATGAGAGTTTGTAATGTGTCCTGTGGCAGATTCCGAGCCAAGCCCCACAGCCACAAGAGCCATCCTATGCAGTGCCATAAAAAAAACCTACCAGAAACTGTATGTGTGGAGAGTAGTGGCACATGTGTAAGTCTTTGTTTATCGATGTGCTACCCATCTATGTGGTCATCCTAGTCTCCATGTTTAGATAGATTTTTAATATATTCATAGGATTTCTTTCAAAAATGAAAAGATTTCGTGCTTTCCATATTTCCTAAAACAAGAATAATGGAATCGACTTGTATTGACCCCCCTTGAAACCCACCTAGCAAGACATAGATCAACAGAAGGAAAAGGAAGATTAAGCAACTGTAAAACCCAAAACCAAACTTGTGATGTAGTCGTGCACTGGAGGAAAAGATGAAGGCTTATTTCCATGGAATATCAACAAAGAGGCCACCATCCAAGACCATTGTGACCCCTCTTGCGTAAGTTTTCCCAGGTCAATATTTTGTCATGCCAAACCAACCAAGAGAATAGGATAATCTTCAAGGGTGCCCTCCACTTCCACACCTTTTGAAACCAATATGAGTTTGTCAAATTGTATTTTGTGCATAATATACTTGTATATGTCCATGACCATCACAAATCTTGATGAATTTTTCCTCTCTAGGTGAGATAGTCCCCTTGCTCAACATGAAAAAGGCTCGCCTGTCTAAGCTCTATTAAGAATGCATGCCAATATTTGGCACAATGTCCTTCCAAACCTGTTTCTGCATCCTCTTTCTGTATAAGACATCGTCCGCTCCAATGTTGAATAACTTGATCCATATAGAAGTAACCCCTAGCATGTAGAACATCTAATGTGTGCTCCAATATATGGAAAGAAGAATTTATGCCTATCACACGATTAATCCCAATTAAGAATCACGATGTGATTTACTTTGCCACAATACCATTCTAACTTTTGTAAAAACCAATGTTTCACTTTGATAAAACTCAACCATATATATCAATCAATTACGTTGATAATATTTCCATCTCGGTACTAATCAGTGATGTTTTTCCCCTTCAGATACTATGTCTTGAAGATGTCTTGTCATATTCCCTCTCCATGTGTATCCCTCCAAAGAGACTTAATCAGTAGATCCCATCCGAATAATTTCGTATCCAAAATGGCCCGACCACTAAAGATCGCCGCTAGAACTAACACTTCCCATAGAATCAAATGATATTTATGAGACTCTCTAGTTCTCGACCAGAGGTAACAAGATAATATTGACCGAATCTTCAAAACAAGTGATGGCGATTATGCAAATACATGAGCCCAGAAGATAGAAATTTGTTGAAGAATAACCTAGATGGGAGTGTATCTCCCCCCAAGAGAGAGCCACCTTTGAGTCCAAACATTCAATTGTTTCCTAAATTTGTTTGGGAGCCAATTCCAGTCTATTGGACTGTAATTATTTGGCTTTAATATGAAGCCCAAGTAGTTGATTCCATCAACCATTGGAATGGTCCCAACCCCAAAAATACTTGTTGTAAGTATTTCCACCCTGTCACCATTTTCAAAGAGAAGAATCGACTTCCTACCATTTGCCACCAGTCCAGATGCCTCCCCATAATGAAAAAATATATAGTGAAGAGAAATTCATTGACATCAAGATACCATGCCAAAAGTAAGGATAACATCAACAAAAAGAAAATGTATAACGGTCACCCTCATAGATAATCTGAGATCCTTGAATAAATCCAAAGACTTAACCTCTTTAATCTTCAGACTAAGACCATCCGTACTGAGAATGAAAAGCAAGGGCGAAAGAGAACAACCCTGTCTCAATCCTCTGCCCGCTTGGAAGAAACTCAATGGATAACCATTGATCAATACAACATAGCCAACCAAGGATACACACGCCATTATCCACTCCACAATGTGTACAATGAACCCAATTTTAGACAAGATAAGGGGTAAGAAAGACCAATCAACATAATAGTAGACCTTTGGTAAATCCACCTTCATAACAACACCTTCTAGCTTATTAATATGAATGGAATGAATACATTCCTGAGCCATGACTATGGCATCATAAATCAGGAAATTATTCAAACATTTGAATTTCTCCTGGGAAATGTGAACAGAGAGGGTTTTCATAATATGCCCCACGATCACCATGGAAATTAATTTGTAAGTAATGTTGCAGAGGGAGATCGATCTAAAGTCTAGGAAGGAGCAAGGACATGAAGATTTAGGGATAGGAGCAAGGAAGGTGGAGTTTATGGCTCCAGTAATATGTCCAGTTATGATGGATTCTCCACAAGATCCAGATGGATTTGTCCCATCAAATCAAAGAAAAGGAGGAATAATTCCACTTCCCTACCGTGTGGACCTGGGCATTTGTCCTCCGCAAATGATTTCAACACCTGTAGAACTCCTCCATTGTAACAGTGCATAAGAGAGCCTCATTTGACTCCTCATCGATCATGGAGGGATACAGATCCCTCCCCAATAATTGATCTTCAATATCCACCCACATCCGAGTCTTGATTTTGTTTTTGAAGTATGAGACTGCCTCTCGTAGAATCTCACTAGTAGTATAAAAATTCTCGCCATTAATAACATCGATGTGCCAAATCGACTTTCAATTACTTGTTTGCTTCACATAGTGGTGAAAGAAACACGTATGCTGATCACCGTCTTGAATCCATATCGCCCTACACTTGAGGTGCCAAGTGGATTCCTGAATCTCAAGAATCTGTTTCTTCCTTCCCTCCATCTCTTTCAAATGATCCAAGTGTAATTGAGCATGTGCGCCAATTCCATGGAATTTCCAAGACTAGATATTTCCTCGATAATCTTCTACAGGTCCAAAACCATATGATGTTTTCTCTTTCGTTCTGAAGTCCTGACCCCACTCTTCCAAATATTAAGCTTATGTGATATCATATGCATAGTTGTTTTCTTCGACTCCATATACACTGACATACAACTGTAAATAACCATCATATTAAAATCTTCATCCTCCAACCACACTATTAAATCTGAAAGGGATCCCGAATCGTGCGTTCTCCCTTCTCCATTTTAGTGCAATAAAGAGGTATTATATTTTAAGCTTTTGTGGTTGTAATTTGGAAAATTGTGATTTGGATCATCCACAATATTATGTGCTTCTTGTCGACGTTTCCAATGCCAAAGGGGATCGATCTTCAGGACATAATTGAGTGATAAATTGAAGGAGGAGCTTACCAACCAGAGTAGATAAATATCTAATGCATAAAACAAAAAATAAAAAGACGATTAATTTAAAAACTAAACCTAAGCCTACATGTAAAAGTTTTTAAAAATATTTAAATTATCATATTAATAATTATATGTAGCTATTTTATTATTAAGTAGTTAAAT